>OY740788.1:67635404-67912798 GCA_963514005.1 Raja brachyura | reverse complement strand
GGGTCCGGTTCTGTTGAGTTGCTGCTGGGCCGTCCCTGTCACCTCCCAGGTGTCTCGTTCCTGTCCGGGTGCGGCCGGAGGTGTCGGGCTGGGATTGCAGCTGGCGGGGCGGGGAGGTGGTTGAATTGCTGCAGCGAGTTGTGTGTATGGCTGGTGCTCGGCTGGGTGGTTGGTTGTCCGCTGATAGTCCCCGGCCCATTAGGGAAGCAGGGTTGGGCTCCTGTTGGCGCTTCTCCGCGCTGGCTGTTGGCCTAGGGCTGCTGGTGTCGTCAGTCCGGACCTGTCCGTTGGCCCGGCGGGAGTTGACCTGGGGTTGACGCTTCTTCTCCGTGCTGGCTGCGACCGACACCAGCAGCCCCAGGCCCACAGCCAGCGTGGAGAAGAAGTGCCAACACCAGTACAACCCTGCTCCTCAACAGGCCAGGGAGCGCCAGCCAACGGCGCCAGCGGAAGCCAAGCACCAGCCATACTCCACAAAGCGCTGCAGCAACTCGGCCTCCTCCCCGCCGCCACCTCTGGCCGCCCCCAGACAGGGATGAGATACCCGGGTGGGGTCGGGGGATGGCCCAGCAGCAACTCAACAGACCCGGGCACGACACCGACCTCGGACAAGCACCATCTCGCTCACTCCCCAAAGCATAAAGCAATAAAACAACACGCACACTAACCACTCCTTGCGCGCACACACACACACACACACACACACACACCACACACACACACACACACACACACACACACACACACACACTAACCACCCCCCTTGAATAGTATATTAATATTATTCATTTGCTCCTTTTACCCCATCCCCTGCTCACGCATAGCCCCCAACTCACAGACAAGGCTAGAAAGGGAGGGAGAGAGAGAGAGAGGGGGGCAGTATGAGAGGGCATAGGCAGAGACTGGGAGAGAGGGCAGAGACAGAGGGAGAGGGCAGCGGGCGGGACGTGGACTTGAGGGAGGCCGTGGGCGGCGTCGACCTGAGCAGCAGCCTCGCCACCAGGTGCCAGCGGGCGGGGCATTGACCACACGACTGCGAGTTAGGCCGCTTCAGTCAAGGGCCTGACTTCATCTCCGGCGGCGTCTTTTGAATAACAGGGGGAGGGAAGTGTCCGGGGGGGGGTGGGGGCGGTGACGTCCACTCGCAGTGCTTGGAAGATGGTGCCCAACAGACCGATTGTGACGTCATCAGCGAGAGTAGCTCATTTAGATTCAATTCTTTGGATATCTTTAAA
Source organism: Raja brachyura (assembly GCA_963514005.1). Next base: position 67,911,563 of record OY740788.1, on the reverse strand, counting down.
TATTGTCAGCAATAAGTTGAGAAATAAAGCATGAAATTTTCAGGTAAGTAGATTTTGGGACTCAACGGGAAAAATATCAACCGGAATATGTAAATATTTTATCCTTACTGCGTTGATTTTTCGCGAAGATGTAATAACACACACTTAAACTCACACTCACACACACACTCTTAATGAAAGAGATAGATAGATAGATATTGCTTTTACTGCCTTTCGCTATGCTGATAAACTAGACAGTGACAGTTTGGTCAATTAATGAAAAATGTGTGTAATGCTGGAAACTGAACTTATTCTGTGTTTGGAAAGGAATAGTTACTAAAAATCTTTTAAATTTTATTTTTTTTAATATATATTTTTATTAGAGGTAAGTTATAAATTGGCAAACACATATTATGGATGAAATATTTTGTGTACATCATACATTATTAATATTATCAATTGAATCATTCTGCCTCTAATAGTTTTTTGTTTATAGATTAAGAGCAATAAAAAAAGACTCTGTAAACAATGTTATAAACGAGAAAACAAAACTCCATACAGACAGCACCCATATTCAGGATCAATTCCGGGTCTCTGACAATTTTAGGCAGCAACTTTATGGCCAATGTACTTCCCTAATAGCCTTGAACTGAATTAAAACATACAGTAGCTGTTAAGGGGGGACATAGCGTCACTTAGAGATTTAAGACTGAAAATGGATAGTTTTCTTTTTTTTGTTAACCAAAGTTATCAACGTGTATATATACATATATATATTTTTAAAATATTTTTCATTAGAGGTAAGTAATAAATTGGCAAACATATTATGGTAGAAGTATTTTGTGTACATCAATCATACAATATTAATATTATCAATTAAATCATTCTGCCTCTAATAGTTTTTTTTAATAGATTAAGAGTAATAAAAAAAGAGAGAAAAAAGGAGGGAAAAAAAAAATCAAAAAAAAAAATCATAAGGAATGGAATAATTTACCATTAATACATCATTGGAGATAAGATCAAGGAATATAGAGTATAACTTTTAATCTGATCCTGAGTCCAAATTTCAGTTGGGTTCCCCTGCCGAACCAATCTGCCCTTTTAAGTAATCGATGAAAGAAGACCATATTCTAACAAAGAGTTCTTGTTTGTCCATTAAGGCAAATCTGATTCTTTCCAGGTGTAGGGGTCTCCGACATTTCTATAATCCACATTTTAATTGGGGAGGTTATAGAGCCTTTCCAAAATTTTAATATTAATTTCTTCCCGATATTATACTGTAATCTAGGACATTTATTTGGCTTGTTGTAAGTGTTAAACATTGTTCTGATATTCCAAGTATTATTAGTTTTGAGTCCGGATCCAGTTTAGTATTAATAACTTCAGAAGTGATTCTAAAAATCTCAATCAGAAATTTTTAATTTTTATATAATTTGCAAAAGTATGTGTTAAGTTAGCCTCTAGATGCTGACATTTATGGCAGATAGGAGAGACATGTGGAAAGATTCTATTCAGTTTAACTTTTGAATAATGTAACCTGTGTAATACTTTAAATTGTATTGAAGCATGTCTGGCATTTAATGAGTATTGATGTATATATTGTAAACTTTTGTCCCAAATATCTTTCGTTATGGGTTGGCTTAATTCATTTTCCCATGTATGTCTATGTGATTCCGTTGATGGTACCTCGCTATCTAAAAGGATATTATAAATATAAGTTGTTAGTTTTTTCTGTATTAGGATGCTTATTCAAACATTCATCAAGGATTTCTGGTTCCCTATTCCTATAATCTTGTGTATTTGATTTAACATAATCTCTGCGTTGTAGATATCGAAAAAAAATATTTGAGTGTAATCCATAAATCTGTTGTAACTCCTGAAATAAAAGAAAAGTGCCTTCCATCTTTTTAATTCCATAATTTTTCCATTGTGTGAAACCTTTATCCAGCATGGAAGGTTTGAATAAGGGATTGTTTACAATAGGGAGACAGAGTGGTATATTATCCATGTTTAAAGCCTTTTTTTAATTGTTTTCCAGATTCTTGTACACTATGTATTATAGGGTTTTCCTTATAGGTTTTTTTGTGCAATTTTGTCGATGCAAACATAATCAATCCGATTTCAAAAGGTAAACAGTCCTCCTTTTCCATCCTTAACCAGTCTGGTTGTTGATCCATTTCTTCCAGCCAAAAATTCATGTTTTTAATATGGACTGCCCAAAAATAAAACAGAAAAATTTGGTAGAGCTAAACCTCCATTAATCTTTGATTTACATAAATGTTTTTTACTTATTCTATGATTCTTATAATCCCAGATGAAACTTGTAACAGTGGAGTCTACTTTAAAAAAAAAAGATTTTGGAATATATATCGGGATTGACTGGAATAAGTACAATAATTGCGGCAAAGATATCATTTTTATAGCCTTAATTCTACCGACCTTGAAATGGGAAGTGTTTTCCAATATTGAATATTCTTGTTTAGTTTAATTCAGTAAAGATGGGAAATTTGATTTAAATAAAGAAGTCTACATCTTAGTTACATAAATACCTAAATATTTCAATCTATTTTTACATGTTTCAACTATTTTAAAAGGTGATTGTTGTAGTGTATGTAAATTGAGTTCCGTTATTGGCATGATTTCGCTTTTATTCCAATTAATTCTATATCCTGAAAACTGACCAAATTGAGTTATTAGATATAATAAATTTGGAATATTAGTTTCCGGCTTTGTAATATATATTAATACATCATCCGCATATAAAAAGATTTTATTCATTGTGTCTTGAGTATTGTACCCATGTATTTCTGGATGAGCTCTGACACTTTCTGCGAGTGGTTCAATTGCTTGTATGTAAATTGAGTTCCGTTATTGGCATGATTTCGCTTTTATTCCAATTAATTCTATATCCTGAAAACTGACCAAATTGAGTTATTAGATATAATAAATTTGGAATATTAGTTTCCGGCTTTGTAATATATATTAATACATCATCCGCATATAAAAAGATTTTATTCATTGTGTCTTGAGTATTGTACCCATGTATTTCTGGATGAGCTCTGACACTTTCTGCGAGTGGTTCAATTGCTTACTAAAAATCTTTTGAATTGTTGTATGTGATCAATACTCATGGAGTACTCAAAAGAGTTGCTAAATACTGTGAGGTAGTTGGAAAGCATGTCCACGAATAATGAAAAACAATTATTTAACCACAATGAGCTATATTCTGAACAAAGTAACATGGGATGATATTACCATTGGTACAGGCATTTCCTCTTGTACATTGGTCCTGCAACCTGCTTTGAAAGTTTTTTTTTAATTTTTTATTTATTAGAAGTAATGTACATTACAATGATATAAGCCAAAAATAACATTATACATTCCTCTTGTACAATGGTCCTGATACCATTTCTTTTCAAAGTTGTGTTGCACCCTATGCTTGTAATAAGTCGATAAATGGAGACCAAATCTTTTGGAAATGGTCTGATTTGCCTGCTAGGAGGTTCTTCGAGGTGTAACATTTTGGACATATTTGAAATACATATTTTTATTGTTGGTGTGGCAGCGTTTCTCTGAATTTAAGTTTTTTTGCCATTATTAATCCATAATTAAGGAAGCTCTTTTGGAACTAAGTCAGCTCAAAGCTGGCTTCCAATGTTTTACAAAAATAATAAATTCTGCATTCGGTTTCAGTTTTATTTTGAATAATTTTGTACAAATTTCAAAGATTTAATTCCAAAATTGTTGGATTTTTATGCAAAAATCAAAGGAATGCGCTATGGCTTCTTGGGATAGACATTTATCACAAATTGTGGAGACATTTGGAAAACATTTACTTACTTTAATTTATGAATAATATAGTCTGTGTAAGGTTTTAAATTGGATTAGATTATGTCTTACATTGATCGAGCATTTGTGCACATTTAACAAGTGTTTATCCCAACTCTTTCGAGATTTTTATAGCTAGTTCTTGTTCCCAATCTCTTCTAATTCTATCGGATGATGGTATTTCTATATTTAGAATAATATTATACAAGTATGATATTAAATTAGTTGAATCTGCCTTTATATTCATTGCTTCATCTAATAAGTCTGGGGACAAATTGTGATATTCTTGTATATATTTTTTCAATAATCACAAATTTGAAAATATTTCAAATATTGATTACTTCTCAGATTGTATTTAAGTTGTAGTTGTTGGAATGATAAGAAGTTTCCATTTTCATACATGTCTCCAAACATTTCTTGCGTTTGGAGACATGTCCTTAATCAGGACATTTAATTTGTTAAGTAGGAGCATACAGTTTGCATTAAACAAAGATTTGTATTTTCTGGTAATTTCGATTCCCAAATATTTAAATTTTTCTGGAGCAATTTTAAAAGGGAATGTCTTGAGGTTTTATCGTCATAATTTCACTTTTATTGCAATTTATTCCATAACCTGAAAAGGATCCAAATTCCCTTATTAGATTTAATATATTTTGTATACTGATTTGTGATCTACGTATAATGATATGTTGTGATTTGAGCATTTTGTATTATAACCATGGATGTTCGGATGTGTTCTAATGCTTACAGCTAGAGGTTCTATTACAAGAGCAAATAGCAGAGGTGATAGTGAACATCCCTAGAGTCAGTTATCAATAGCAGCACATTTGGAAAGTGGTGAAATCATTGGACAAAGTCAGCATGGATTTACGAAAGGTGAATCATGTCTGACGAATCTTATGGAATTTTTCGAGGATGTAACTAGTAGCGTGGATAAGGGAGAACCAGTGGATGTGGTGTATCTGGACTTCCAGAAGGCTTTCGACAAGGTCCCACATAAGAGATTAGTATACAAACTTAAAGCATACGGCATTCGGGGTTCAGTATTGATGTGGATAGAGAACTGGCTGGCAAACAGGAAGCAAAGAGTAGGAGTAAACCGCAAGGCTCAGTGCTGGGACCACAGCTATTTACAATATATATTAATGATCTGGATGAGGGAATTGAAGGCAATATCTCCAAGTTTGCGGATGACACTAAGCTGGGGGGCAGTGTTAGCTGTGAGGAGGATGCTGGGAGACTGCAAGGTGACTTGGATAGGCTGGGTGAGTGGGCAAATGTTTGGCAGATGCAGTATGATGTGGATAAATGTGAGGTTATCCACCTTGGTGGCAAAAACAGGAAAGCAGACTATTATCTAAATGGTGGCCGATTAGGAAAAGGGGAGATGCAGCGAGACCTGGTACCATGCAGGTGCAGCAGGCAGTGAAGAACGCGAATGGTATGTTAGCTTTCATAGCAAAAGGATTTGAGTATAGGAGCAGGGAGGTTCTACTTCAGTTGTACAGGGTCTTGGTGAGACCACACCTGGAGTATTGCGTACAGTTTTGGTCTCCAAATCTGAGGAAGGACATTATTGCCATGGAGGGAGTGCAGAGAAGGTTCACCAGACTGATTCCTGGGATGTCAGGACAGTCAGGACAGAAAGACTGGATAGACTCGGTTTATACTATCTAGAATTTAGAAGATTCAGAGGGGATCTTATAGAAACTTACAAAATACTTAAGGGGTTGGACAGGCTAGATGCAGGAAGATTGTTCCCGATGTTGGGGAAGTCCAGGACAAGGGGTCACAGCTTAAGGATAAGGGGGAAATCCTTTAAGACCGAGATGAGAAAGACTTTTTTCACACAGAGAGTGGTGAGTCTCTGGAACTCTCTGCCACAGAGGGTAGTTGAGGCCAGTTGATTGGCTATATTTAAGAGGGAGTTAGATGATGGCCCTTGTGGCTAAGGGGATCAGAGGGTATGGAGAGAAGGCAGCTACGGGATACTGAGTTGGATGATCAACCATGATCATATTGAATGGCGGTGCAAGCATAGGGACAGTGGAACAGTCGGTCTATTTTTTAACTTGGTTTGCTCCGTCCCCTCTCCACACATGATGGCATCATGTCACAAAGGATTTGCTGCTTTAAAAAAAAAATCACTATCTGTAAAAAGCATAAAATAACACCTAGAATTCTAATATTTTTCCTTATCTTTGTATGGCTTGACTGTATCACTGGGGAGTAAAAGGATTCCCATTTTTCGTGCTTGATTTATTAAGCATGCTGAACTTTATTATTTAATGTATGCTTAATTAATAAAACATACATTAACTCTTGCTCTTTTAGCGGGAGTGTACATTAGTGGATCAGTGTGGTACTATTTCATTTTCCATATTAATTGTCGTAGCTTCCTGGAGTTGTTTAATTGATGCCAAATCAAGTCCGTGTACTCTGTATCCCCTAGGGTCTGAGCTGTGATTCCCCAAACATTAACAGCTACCAAATAGGTTTTTGGCTTTTTGTATTTATTTTCCTCATTTAGTTTGCAGAACCTATACTAGCAGACTTAAATGTAATGGGTGGCTGGTAAAATCTCTGGTCAAAGTGATGACTTTGTTATCCAAAAGAATTGTGAAACTATTTGAGTTATCTTGTTAGATTTGACAAGACCTTTGCAGTATAATGTGTGCTTTTCATCTATTTACAGAATTGGTGTGGCTGCTGGAGTGGTGGTCAGGCACTGAATGTGTTCTTTATACTGATCGGAAAAGTTACATGAAGTACGGCAGAGAGAGTGCCATTGTAATTCTCAACCATAACTATGAGATTGATTTCCTTTGTGGATGGGACTTCTGTGAAAGGTTTGGTGTTTTGGGGGTAAGTGTGTACTTTTATCATTTTGTCAAGCAAGCCTTCTATGTGATTTTACCTCGGAGTCACGTGAGTGACTTCGTGAAGACCCCGCCAGGCACGCATCCGCGACATATCGTCGACCGCATGCGAGCGACAGGCAGGGAGGAGTGTTGGGGCAGCCCGTTGACCAGGAGGTCCGGGCTCACACACTCGCCGGCGGAGGATGGCAGAGGCAGCCCGACTCTACACCGCAGCCTGCAGGTCACCGCGGGCTGACGGCATGTATGAAGGAGTGGGGCTGCAGGCTCGCCGTTCAAAGTTAGCAACGGCAGAGCGGCAGCCCCGACTCTTCACCGCAGCCCGCAGGGGTACTGCGGGCTGTCTGTATTAACAGGTAATGGGGCTTGCAGGCAACGGCATAGGGGCAGCCCCGACTTTACACCGCAGCCCGCAGGGTCACTGCGGACTGTCGGCATGAATTAATTCTCCACTCAGGCTAAGTGAGTGGCTAGGGGCAACCCAGAGATGCCAGTGCCTCTCCTGCACATGGACATTGAGGGACTGTGCCCACACTCATGGCAAAGACAGCTGCCATGCTACTCCAGGGACCATGTGTCATCTAGAAGCTGAGCTGCCATGAAAAACTGAGACTACCAGCACATAAAGTCATGAGAGTCTGGTCAAAATTGAGCTGTGGGGGGGAAGAGTGTGCTCCTCCACCGGATGCTTATTAAAGACCCTCAGGTAAGATACTAACCTTGAGTAGCTGAGCTTCTGTACTAGACTTTTCTTACAGAAACGATGGATGGAGACCAGAATGAAGGCATCGAAGCATGCCTCCAAGGGCCATGGGGCTTCGGATGGGAGTCAGCAGCCACCATTCCCGGAGCTGCCCGCAACACTGGCAGCACCCGCTCTACTGACCGAGATAAGAACGCGGAAATCGGGGAGCCCTGCGCAGCCAGGACCCGTCTCTCCACCAAGGCTGACCATGGAGCCGTAAAATGGTAGGAGCACCGCGCGGGAGCAGGGTAGGCAAGACCCTGACTCCCTACCACTGTCACCTAAGCATAGGGACAGTGGAGCAAAGGTGCGTAAACGTGTGACCCGCTCAGCGGCAAGTTCTGTCTCCCCTACTATGCAGGTCACCAGAGCAGGGGGAGAGCTGCGCCCAGGTCATGCCCGCTGCAGCGGAAGGCATTGACATGCCGCCGGGGGTAACATAGAAACATAGAAACATAGAAAATAAGTGCAGGAGTAGGCGATTCAGCCCCTCGAGCCTGCACCGCCATTCAATGTGATCATGGCTGATCATCCAACTCAGTATCCCGTACCTGCCTTCTCTCCATACCCCCTGATCCCTTTAGCCACAAGTGCCACATCTAACGCCCTCTTAAATATAGCCAATGAACTGGCCTCAACTACCTTCTGTGGCAGAGAATTCCAGAGACTCACGACTCTCTGTGTAAAGAATGTTTTCCTCATTTCGGTCCTAAAGGAATTCCCCCTTATCCTTAGACTGTGACCCCTTGTTCTGGACTCCCCCAACATCGGGAACAATCTTCCAGCATCTAGCTTGTCCAACCCCTTAAGAATTTTAAGAAGTAACCTGCCAGATTGCGGGCCGGCGATGGATCTGCTGGGAAGTCGGGGAGCCCTGCAGGAGCAGGAGGTACTGGCACACCACCGGAACAGGCTGCCGGAGCGCAGACCGGTGACAGCCCCGTTAAGGTGGGTAACGCCGACCATGCACCGTCACGGACCCATGTGGGCAGGAGTGACGGTATGCCTGCACGGACATCGGCTATGGGTGCCGGCACCGACTCATCCCCGCTGCCTTCCCATCAGGCAGGGGGACAGCTATTGTCCAAACGACGGCAGACTAGCGGCATGTCCGTGCGGGAGTCGTACGGCCCCGCAGGAGCGGCTGCTGACGGCGACCTGCCAGCGGACCCTTGTCATCACCTCGACGAGGTGCGGTTCGCTTGTAGAGAAGCCCAGTGTTTCTGGAGAACCTGGGGAAGTCGGCTTGTTGTCCGCGTTAGCGGCGGCGGTCGCATGGCTAGGATGGAGCTAATGGTGGAGCAACTATACCAGCGAGACCTGGATCGGCAAGAGCAGGAGTCTCAGCAGTGCTAGGAGTCAACATTCGGCCAATTTTGATGTAGAAGCGGCAGCAGAAGAACCCACTGCTCTAGATCCAGAAGAAGAAATGCTGGAGGCAGTTTTGAAATTTGCGAAGCCTGCATGTTCTGGGGAACCACTGCATCCTAAACTGGCAGCAAGCATCAATTTCCTAACGACACACCAGCTCCAAGACCAGGTACTATCAGAGACCATGGAGAAGTACAAGCATCGTGGAAATTGTGTTACCCTGAACGTCCCGACGGTCAACTCAGCCATCTGGGGGAACATCACTTCCAGTGCGAGGGCACAATAGGTTAAGATGCAGAAAATTCTGAAGCTGTGGACTTCGGGCATCACGGCGTTTGCCAGGACCCTCGATGGGGCAGATGTATCCGCAGAGCAGCAGGATGTTCTAGCCCTCCTGTGTAATACACAGTTTGAAATAAACTGTTTTCGTAAGAGCTCTATTCGGCCCAACCTTAACCCTAAATTCGCTGGGTTGTGTCGTACCTCCACCACACCACCACCAAAACAGCTGTTTGGGGAGGACCTGCTCAAAGAACTTGATGAGGAAGCCAAAAACGTGGGGCTGATGAAACCACAATCATCGTCAAGGGTGCAGACTTATCGAAGACCACAGCCTTATCCTCCCTCCAAACCTCGGGGGTAGCCGGATAGACCATCAAGAACATATCCGCCACCAGCTGCCCAACAGCAGAAGCCTTTTGTAGGGAAGGGCCAGCATAGATTACCTCACCACACACCAGCTGCAGGAACAGGGATTTACCGAGGCGATCGAGCAGCACCCAGCAACGACGGAACACCAGAAACCAGAATGTCAGGCCTGCCGGTAACCATGGAGGTAAGGGGGTCTGGTTCTCTTGGAAGTACTGCATGCATAAACTCACAAGTAGGAGGGAGGTTACATACATTCTGGGGCTCTGATTGTCACTATCCCAGGGAACAGAGCAATAGACATAATAGACGCATGTAACAGCCTTGCTTGCGCCAGGAAACCGACTATTAGACATGCTGCTAAGGTATTGGTAAACTTGTAGCTACATTCCAGCCACATAATTTGGGCCGTTACACTATTGAAGCTTGCAAAAAGCAAAAATCTCGGCATTAAAAGTGAATGCTGGACATTTACGAGCCTATGCAGCTGCCAATCAAAGCATAAATTGAGCTACAATGGTGGATTAGCAATGGTTGTGATTGTTAAATCCCATCATTACATCAAACCCATTAGTCGCGTTATAAACCGACGCGAGCGCCAAGGGCTGGGGAACTACGAACATCATTCCAGTTGGGGCGGTAGATGGGATTTGCATGAGTTTACTTCTCTTTAATCACAAGGTATAAACTGTTTAGAAATGCTGGGAGCATGTCACGGGCTGCGGGCATAATGCACTAATCTGCAGCATATGTATGTTCGTCTTCAAAATAATACCACAGAGGTGGCATATTTAAACCTTATGGGTGGTATCAAGTCCATATATTGTGATGAATTGGAAAAATTAATTTGGCTCTGGTGGATTGAAATAAATATTTGGGTATCAGCTACGTACCTTCTGGTTAAGCTCAATATAGTGGCGGACACCAGGTCACAAGTATTTAATAATTGCATACCAACATATGTCTCTTGAGAACCAGATCCTGGGGCAGTGGTGATGGACGCGTTCTCGCTACATTGGGGGGAAATGGGTTTTTCTATGTTTTCCCCCATTCTGCTTCATCAGACATGTGTTGCAGAAAACGCAACCAGGCTCTGCAACATAAAGGACCATGGACGTCAAACAGCATCGTGCAGAGAGAGTCCACTAGGAAGCAGTACCTCACCTACATAAGGATATGGGAGGTTTTCTGTAGTTGGACCAAGACCACCTACATATCTGCTACGATCTCCAATGTGCTGGAATCCTCACGGGCCTTCATTATGATGAGTCCCTCAATTACAGTGCCGTATACAGTGCCAGGAATACACTGTCATCCTATGGAGGTGTTCATGGATTATGTCCTCGCAATAGCGGGCTGGGCCAGTGAATCTACATTTCAGCGGTTTTATAACTGACCTGTGGCCGCTCCCGCAACGTTGGCGGATTCAGTTTTAAGTGCTGTTCCCTAAATGTTTGTCCCCGAGTTCAGGGGGTTATTGTTGTATTGACAAATGTTATTATTTTTCAGCTTGTTCAAGTCTGAAATATGTTAACATACTTCCTCCATCAGTATTACGGCAGTGTGTGAGCATGGACGTGATCCAGGGCATGTAATCACAGAGCTTTGAAATCTTCACGAAGTCACTCACGTGACTCCGAAGTAAAATAGTAAGATTAAACAAGAACTTACCAGTTTGAAGTTTGATCTTTATTTTATGAGGAGTTGCGATGAGGAATTTTGTGCCCTCTGCTCCCATCCCTCTATCATAAGGTCAACTGGTATATTAGTTCACTTAAATCTTACTATCTTCAGTCATTGTTGTTATCTGTGATTCCACACCGCTGCTTTGAAGAATGTCGCGCTTGCGTGCCTGGCGGGGTCTTCACGAAATCCCTCATCGCAACTCCTCATAAAATAAAGATCAAACTTTAAACTGGTAAGTTCTTGTTTAATCTTACTATTATCCTTAACATATGCACACTGTAGTTTTCTCACACCATGAAGCATAGAAAACACCTGTTATTTTTGAATTGCGGACACATTTGTGTTTTTTTTTAAACTAAACACTAATGTTGACATGGCCCACTGGCCTACATCAATGGTGTAGATTACCTGAACTATATACTTTGTTTGCTATTTAGCCCATCTAAGTGTTTCAGATTTCTGAAAACCTGAATTTGCACATTAAAGAGTATAGGTAGTGGAATCTCTGTTGGGTGAAGTTGTAAACATTTTCAATTTGTTTGGATATTAAGAGAGTCAAAGTATCCTGACTCCGGCATCCTAATAATTGAAGACATACTGAATGTTGCACAAATCACATGCTGTTTAGTAAATACTAAGAATAACCAAAACAGACCGAAATCAAAACTATCCTTTTAAATTAAACTTGGTTTAAACAAAATTAAGGCATTAAACTGATGCAGGTTCCTCCTTGTATTGTACATTTGCTGAGTTTGGATTAGTTGGTGAAAAGGTAAAATCAACCTCCAATTGGATACTGCACAAATAAACACAGAAAATGCCAGAAGCACTCAGCAGCTCACACCACGAATATATGAAAATGCTGCGGGTTGAAGACCTGAAACAGAATGGAGAAGGAAAGAAAATACATTTTAATTGCACAGAGGTAGAGGTGGGATGGATGGGCCAAAAATAATTGATCTTGTATAGTGAGGCCTGTATAATAAGCTGCTGAAGGTAATTGAATAATAAGACTAACGTGCTCAGACAGAAAATGAGATACTGCACTTCAAGCTTGCATTGAATCTTGCTATAAAAGTGCAAGAGGCCACAGGCACAAGCTGGATTGTGAAGGAGAATTAAAGTCACAAGCATTTCAAAAGTTTGGCTAACCTAGTTCAGCCCTCCAAAATAAGCCCAGACGTACATGTTCTCTTTCTCTAATTGCTTTCATCAACCTATCAATTGAATGACTCCATCCATGGCCTTTCTCCATAGAAGTCCTGGTTTCATCCTCTTGGAGATATCCTTCCCCCAGCCTCTCAACAATTGAAACTAACCTAGACAAAAGTGCTGGAGAAACTCAGCGGGTGCAGCAACATCTATGGAGCGAAGGAAATAGGCAACGATTGAAACGAACCTATTTGTTTTGCACTTTCCCAGTTCTGATGAAGGACTAAAACCTGAAAAGTTAACTTTGTTTCTGTCTATATGGATGCTGCCTGACCCGAATGGTTTTTGAGCACCTTGCGGATGCAGAAAATCTGAGCGAAAACTTCTTCAGATTTGTATTTGGCTGCTGTACAAAGAAGGCATACCTTTTTAAAAGTTTGTTTGAACAGTTTTAATTGTCACAAGGATAATTGCTCATTAGTTGAACATGCTTGAGGTTTAAGTGCTGAAATGAAGCTATTTTCATACAGCAGTATTTATGGGCTATATGCTTTGATTTCCACTGAAGATTGAAGCATAGGAGTGGGTATTAGGATGAACCAGGAACTGAATGAGGTACTGCAGAGGTGTGCAGTGTTACATTGATCACGATAAAGGAAGTTCAGAGGAATATAGATGAGTTGCATTGAGCAAGAAGTCTATCTATGCCTCTTATTGCTCTACCTGGACTGCTATTCTCTTCATTCTCCTGCAAGTCAAAAGAGATCCTGAAACGATCCCATGTCTGATCATCCCCACTCCTCCTGAGGGACTCAAATGCATCTACAAGTTAGAGCTGAACATTTATTGAGATGCAAGTCCTAACAGAATTTCCAGAATAAAAGTTGATAAGAGTATTTGTGACAATCTGACAAAAAAGGTCTCCTTTTTCAAATTCCAGCAGCAAATACTCGCCTTCATGTGGAATTCTATTCAGCAATGACTTGCTACTCCCACTGAGCTGCTTCTTGTGAAGTCAAAAGTCTTACCCACCAAATTGAGCACACCAGCCAGCAAAACCTGATAATGAACCTTGAATGTCCATTTCTCGTTTTTACTGCAACCTCTTTATCAGAATGGTATATTTTGCTAATGTGGCCAACCTGCTTTTTTTTTAGCTGATTTTTACGTCGTCTATCTTTAAATTGACATCTTTATGTTTAGTTTAGTTTATTGTCATATGCACCAGGGTTCAGTGAAAAGCTTTTGTTCCCATCCTTTTATTCCAGTTTCTCACAGAAGGAAACCTGCTGTACCTGTTCTTCCATTTAATATTCGTCAGCACATTTTTATGTTTCATTCAATTCTCTTCTCATTCTTATGTACTTCAGCAGATACATGCCTGGACTGACCATTCCAAATCAGTTAACATGTGCAATCCAGGTATTATTCAATAAACTACCTCAGAATTGCTTCCAATGTATCTACGTCCTTCCTTATATGAGACAAATCCTCCCATATATTGTGAGATATATTCTCACAATGCCCAATGTAACTGAAGTATATTGTCCTACTTCTGTATTAATTTTTCCATCACAATAACATATTGTTTGCAGATCACACACTTGGGCACTGAAATCCTTCTGCATCACTCAGTTCTGCAATCTTTCACATTCAGCTAAAATGCTTTTGTTTTCTAGCCAAAATGGACGTGGTCACATTTTTCCACATTATACTTAATTTGCCAGCTATTTTACCCATTAACTAACATAATTATACTACTTCATCAAAGATTACTATTGTTTCCTGTTAACCAGTCAATCTTCTCACCATATCAAAATATTACTCACCTCACCAGAAGCTTATTAGATTCCTTTGGAGAATGTAACAATTGTACATTTATGTTTGCCTCTATCCACAGCCTGTTACTATTTCAAAGAACACCAGAAAAATTGATAAAACTTGAATGTTCTTTCTCAAAACCATGTTAACATTGCCTGATGACTTTGACTTCTTTAAAGTGCACTGCTGTAGTATTATTAATAATAGCTTTTAACATCTTTCCAGTAAGATATTAAGCTAACTGTCCTGTAATTTCCTGCTTTCTTTCTCCATTCCTTTTTGATTAAAGGAGTTGCATTTGTTATTTTTCCTCTAATGGAAGCTTCCCTGAATCTGGGGAATTTTGGAAAATTAAAACCAACATATCAACTATCTTGCAAGCCACTTTAAGACTCTAGGACGAAGTCCATCAGGACCCGGAGACTTGTCAGCTCGCAGTTCATCTGTTTGCTCAATACTTCTCTGCTGGTAATTGTAATTTTCCTGAGTTCCTCCCCCTCTCCCATACAGCTATTTGTGGGATGTTACTCATATCCTCTAGACTGAAGACCATGCAAAATGCTTGTTTAATTCATCTGCCATCCCCTTGTTTTCCATTTTATTAATTCAGCAGACGCGCTCTCTGTAGCAACCTGGCCTTACATGCTCTTACTTCCTAATGTCATGCATATTTCAATTATCAAATTTCAGTCTTTGTGATCCTGCCACATTACTTTTAATGCCTATCAGATAAAACATATTTATATACTGTTTTTATTGCTGTGTACCTTTGGATATGGAGTTTTTAGTTTTTTTTAACATTTAGCCTTATCCACTGATTTTTTTTTCTATTTCCAGATGCCATAATTTGTTTATGATTTCCTATATTACTGCCTTTCTCTCTGTCACCTTGCTTTTACTCTCACCTCATCTTCTTGGTTTTAATTTTGTGCCACTATTATTTAGTTTTAAATCTTCTCTACTTCCCTAGTTATTTGGCTTGCTTGAATACTGGTCCCAACACAGATCAGGTGTAGAGCATTCTAACTCAACACCTCTAACATTCCCCATCCATGCAGCCAGTGTTCCATTGCTACCACCCATTGGTGAGTAAGGTAAGATTAGACTATTTGTTTCCTGCATAATTTCTTATCACAATCAAATTGTTGTTTGAAATCATGCTGGTATAAATTAACTTCAGATAGTCATAATGTCATGCAGCAAGGAAACAGGCCCGTTGGCCCATCTTGTCTATACTGACCAAGATTCTCCATCTAAGCTAGTCCCATTTACCTGCATTTGGTCCACATCCCTGAACCTTTCCTATCAATGTACCTGTCCCCAAGTGTCTTTTACATGTACCTGCCTCAACTATATTGCCTTAACTACCTCCACTGGCAGTTCATTACATATACCCTTCAGCCTCTGAGTGAAAACTTTGTCCCACGGGTTCCTATTAAATGTTCCCCTCTGGTTCTTGATGTTTACCTTTTTCTGATCATCTTGTGCTGGAGTTTGGCTTCTTTCCTGGCATGCAGTAAACAGCTTATGCCACAACCCTATATAATTAATGTTTTTGGTTGTGAAGCAGCAATATTGATGTACCTGTAGTTGTCTTTGGCCACCACTGAGCTATAAATAAGATGTTTTACTTCTTTCAAATAAGGTTAATAATATATGATGGTAGTAACAGGCCAAGCACTTAAAATAATGTAGCCTTGAACAATATATCAATGTCATGTGAAGCTCATTCATGTGTCAAATCTGTGTTCAAACTAACACCAACCCAAGAAGAAACTGCAATAATTGGTTTAAATAAATTGTGCTGCTGATGATGAAAGGGCTATTTTTTCACTCTTTATTTCACTGGTTACTTCTGGCAAAAATCATGGTATTTTAATTTGAAATTTGATCATTAATCCTGAACTGAGCTGCTGATTAATTAGTTCTTTGGTGACAACGTTTGTGAGAAACCAAAATTGTGCTTTCAGTGTCGTTTTTTAAACGTTTATTTATCTAGCTTGCTTGCAGAAAATAAGGTAATTTGGTCATCAGACACTGTATAATTAATGTAGAATGGGCAGATATGAGGCGGGAATACAGAGGGGCTGGGCTTGGGAGAAAGACTGAAAACAAATGCAGGGGCTGTAATACATAGAGACATTGCCTTAAATTGGTGCTGCTGATGTTTTGTCTGATTCCTGTGTGAGAGCTTCCCACGCTATTCATTAACTCCCAGGTTAGATATTGAAGTGTATCGTGCTTCGTAAAGGCAACCCATATTTCTTAAATGGTGCATGACAGCTATAAGAAATCCTAGGAACTTTTTTTTTAAAGCTAATTTAGCCTGTGCTGCTGTTAGCAAAGACAGAGTGTGCAATATGCTGGAATTCTTGTTGGAAGAGACTAGGGATATCCTGATTGAACATGCTGGCTGGAGCGAGCCGAATAAACTAGGAGAAACTACTGATGAAGGTCAATGCCAGGATTGTTGGTCCACGAACATTGGTGCAATACTAGAAGATATTTAATGATCTTTCAAAGTGAGTCATTTATCTTTCAACCTCTGCCATGTTCTGCCAAGTGCATCAATTGCCTCAGTCAATTCACTATGGTCCATCACCTGCCCACCAGCAATCCGTTGAACACATTGGACTGTCGAAGCCCTCGCTATGGTCAATTATGAATCAATGTCATCCAGACATGTTGCAGCACAATGATGCCTTTTAACATTTTTCATGAATAATTAGTAGAAAAGGCCAGGCATCAGCAATAGTTCAAAAGGACAAGCATATTTATAACTTTCAATCTCGGCACCAACCACTAACCACCGGGAGATCAGGCTGGTTATTGCGAACTGAGCGGAGGTGTTGGGCGAAGCGATCGTCAAGCCTACGCTTGGTCTCACCGATGTAAAGCAGCTACATCGGTCAGCACCAAGCCTGAAGTCCTAGGGTCAGCACCGGGCCTGAAGTCTCCACGCTGCAGACTCTTACACTACAGGGTATGACTGCGCTGGGTCCTATTGCTCCCCCCCTAACACAGGGAACCTCAGTGGTCGTTCTACTGGGTCTTCCCCCTCCCCCTTAAACCATGTGACCCCAGCTGCTCCCCACCCACACTATAGTCTTCATACCCCACTCCTCCCTGACCACCCACCTACCAGACATCGCCTTGTCCTCTGTCCACTCACCTGCCTTCCTCCGGCCCCAACCCCCATCCTTGCCGTGTGTTTACCATCCCCCCCAACCTCCTCCTCCCTGTTACCGAACGGTCTGTCCTCAGCAGAGGCCTCACCTTTGTTCCCCTCTGTCCCCACCTCAATGAGTTCCGCGTCCGCCATGATGTGGAGCTCTTCTTCCGTCGCCTCCGCATCCAAGCATTTTTCCATGGGAAGCAGACCTCACCCGTAGTGATGACCCCTTTTCCCATCTCCAATGGACCCCTTCCTCATGGACTCCCCCTCATGGCCATCTACCTGCAATAGACCTTTTTATTTTAAAATTCTGGCGGGATATCAACCGCCTCAACTTAACCACTTCCCTTCCTCACTCTAACCTCTCCCCCCCCTAAACGTACAGCCCTCCCCTCACTCTGCAACAACCGAGACTTTGTGATCAAACCTGCCGACGAGGGAGGTGCCGTGGTAGTCTGGCATGCGGATCTCTACAGGTCTGACGCCAGGCGCCAACTCTCAAACACCTCCTCCTACTTATGCTTGGACCACGACCCCACAGACAAGCACCAGGCCATTATTTTGAATACTATCACTGGCTTCATCACTTCCGGCTCCCTGCCCTCCCAAGCCTCCTACTTCATCATTCCCCAGCCCCTTGTGGTTGAGTTTGCACCTTGTTGATATGGATCTATTCATTATTTGCCTTCTGGGAAGTATGTATTGTGCACTAATCAGGGGTAATTTTCAATGTATGGTAGAACAGATACTTCTTGCCTTGAACTGTGCACCAAGCCCTTGAGCTTACTGCATAGATCTGCAATGCTATTTTTCCTGCATATCCATCAACTCCATCCTCTAATTACCCTGCTTCCCACCTACTGTGGAACATCCTACCAAACGGCATGTCTTTGGCACAATGGAGAAACATTTGGTCACAGAAAGAATGTGCATCAGATGTCTAGATCAAGCCCCAGTATCTGGATCAATGGTACACTAGTACCAACCTAATTTATCACTAAATTTTTCAAATACTTTTCTACAGTGTGAAGTTCTCTGAAAATAAAATGATTTACTTTTGATAAGTTGTTGCTTAGATAGTAAATATATTATCTACTTTGGTGGTGTGAAAATGGCCCCAACTCCATCTCTTCCAAATTCACTGTTTGCATTCTGTTTGCCTAGAGGGACCATGTATGCATTGTCTATCTTGCTATACTTTGGTTTTAAAAATAGTGCTCCTTGGAACAGAACAGTGTTCACATAACTTTTTTTAATCTTTCCTGTGTAGAGTTCAAAAGTACTTGCAAAGAAAGAGCTGGCATATGTTCCTCTGATTGGTTGGATGTGGTATTTTCTGGAGATAGTGTTTTGCAAGAGGCAGTGGGAGGAAGATCGCAAAAACGTTGTCCAAAGTTTGCTTAACCTCCGGGATTACCCAGAAATCTTTTGGGTGAGTATAATGATTTGTGTCAAAACATTCTGAATTGGGTGTGCCTTGATTGTTACTAGGGTGTCTTTTTTAAATTTTTTACATTTAAAATAAGTCAATACAAAAAAAAGGGACGTTAATAAGAAACACTCAAATAATACACAAAAGAAAAATACAAAAATATACAGAAACATAAAGGAAATATTTATTTATTTATTTGTTAAATTATATATATATAATACAACCATACCATCAGTCACACACTCCACGCTAGCTAATTAAGAGTGAAGAGTGCACCTACAAATAACAACATTTAACAAACCAGCCCTTAGTCTGGCTGAACCTGCAAGTCTGCAAAGTATGATAAAAAAAGGTTGCCATTTGTGAAAAAAAATTATCAGTACATCCCCTCAATGTATATTTAATGTTCTCAAGTTTAAGTAAAAACACTACACCTTTGAGCCACTGTGACACAGAGGGTGGGTTAGGAGATTTTCACTGTAGGAGTAGGCGACGTCCGGCTATTAAAGATGTAAAATTAATAATTTATTTTTGCACATAGTTTAATCGACCTGACTCATCCGAGGCCCCAAAGGCAATCAATGGACAGGGCTGTAGAGGTATTCCCATTACGGTAGACATTATATTAAAGTAGCCGGGCCAAAAATTATGTAATCGTGGACAAAGAAAAAACATTTGGCATTGTGGGCCCGAACATCTATCACATTTAACCTCCACCTCTGGATAAATCTCAGACAGTCTTGGTTTAGAAAAATGGACCCTTAAACTGAATGAGTGCAAGACGAGCGCAAGATGTGACAGTACATAGCCCACCCACAACTTTATCCCACCACTCCTCAGTAAGTTGAAGTCCCAGCTCTTCCTCCCAAGTAGCCATTGTTTTAGAGTTGGACTGATCGCAAAGATCCAGAATGTGGTTATACATCTCTGAAACAATCCCTCTTTGTTGTGTCTTGAAAGTAAACAAACTATCCCATATTTGTCGTGGAGGTGAAGAGGGAAAATTAGAAAAACATTTAGAAACAAAGTGTCTAACTTGGAAGTGCCTAAAAAAAATGATTTACTGGTAATCCATACAATGATGATAAATTGGTAACGCTGTTAAAAATACCATCTGAAAACAGATCAAGAAAACATTGTATGCCTTTGTTATGCCATACCAAAAAAACTGAATCCAAATGTGAGGGAGGAAACAGGTGATTGTTACATAATAGACCTAAGGGAGATGCAGCTACAAATTTGAAATGTTTCTTGAATTGATACCAAATCTTTAAAGTATTAAGCACAATAGGATTTTTGATAAACAATGAAATCTTGGTTGGAAGAGAGGAATATATTAGAGCAGATATAGATGATGAAGGAGGGCAAGAGCGGGCTTCAAGTTCACACCAAGCTAAATAAGGAAAATCAACCCAACAATGTATTTTATGAATGTGAGTAGCCCAGTAGTAGAATTGAAAGTTCGGTAAAGCGAGACCACCACTGAACTTACATCGTTGGAGTAATGATTTACGGACCCTCGGGGGCTTCGCATCCCAAATAAAAGAGCTAATCATTTGTCTAAGGAGTCAAAAAATGTTTTGGTAAGAATAAGGGAATTGATTGAAACAAATAAATAAATTTAGGCAAAACATTCATTTTAACAACATTAATATTCCCAATTAAAGAGAGCGGCAGATTATTCCATCTCTGAAAATCAGATTTCACTTTAGTCATGAGCAGGGTAAAGTTGGCAGACAAAAGACCTGAGAATGTACACTTCACATTGATGCCAAGATACTTGAATCCGGAACGAGTGATTGTAAAGGGCAAATCAGCTTCCTGAAGTTGCAAACCTGCTGCGTTAATGGGGTAACATTTCACTCTTTTGAAGATTTAGTTTATATCCTGAAAAAGAACAAAAAATATCCAGAATAGATAGAATAACCGGAAGACAAGAGGCAGGATCAGTTACATGCAACAAATCATCCGCATACAGAGATAAACGATATTCAACACCGTTATGAATAACACCTTTAAAGGAAGTGGAGGACACTAAAGAAATGGCCAGTGGTTCAATAACCAAAGCGAAGAGAGATGGAGATAAAGGACAGCCCTGACATGTCCCACGTTCTAGTGTTAAGTATTCAGAATGAATATCATTTGTTTGAACACTAGCTTGTGGCGATGCATACAGTAATCTTACCTAACTGATAAATTAATCTCCAAAATAAAATTTCTTCAATACCACGAATAGATACCCCCACTCAACCCTATCGAACGCCTTCTCAGCATCCAATTAGATTACAATCTCAGGTAAATTATCAGAATGTGTTGAATGAATATTTAAAAGAGTATGAGTGTTGAAAAATAAATGGCGTCCCTTAATAAAGTCATTCTGTTCCTCAGAAATAATACTAGGCAAAACCCTCTCTAGACGGAGAGCAATAATTTTGGCCAAAACTTTTACATCAGCATTCAGTAAAGACAGAACCACAGGAAGTGGTTCTATAAGTCTATAAGAACCACAGGAAGTGGGGTCTTTATCTTTCTTTAAAAGAACTATCGAAGCTTGAGTCTGTGTGGTAGGTAACAAACCATTTTCCAAAGATTCATTGAACATCAACAAAAGTAGAAGTGCCAATTTATCAATACATTTCTTTAGAAACTCTATTGAAAATCCGTCAGGACTTGGGGCTTTGTTAGATTGCTTTGCTGTAATTGCAAAACGTAGTTCTTCAAGGGAAAGTGGAGCATCCAATTATTTTGCACGGTCAGAATCAATGGTAGGATTCTCAAGATTGGCCAGGAACTGATTCATTTTGGTAGTATCAGCAGGGAACTCTGATTTGTATAGGCAAGGAAATGATTTAAATGTGGAATTAATTTCCACAGGATCCGTAACAGTCGTGTTACAAACATTATTAATTTGAGGTATAAGATGTGAGGTGAACTGACGTTTTAATTGGTGTACTAGTAATCGATTTGCTTTGTCACCATGTTCATAATAAGTACCACGAGTTTGTAACAACAGTCGCTCAGCACTTCTGGTAGAAATAAGATCAAACTCCGTCTGAAGATTAAGACGCTTCTTAAATAGTTCTGGAGAAGGATCGGATGAACGTTCTTGATTGAGGCTATTAATAGCAAATGTAAGCTCTGTAAGCCTGGTATTGTGTTTTTTATTAGAATAGGAGGAATATGAAATAATCTGCCCTCTAAGAAAAGCTTTCAGCGACTCCCAAATTAATGAAAAATATGTAGATTCACTCTGGTTAAAGAAGAGAAAACTCATCAATTGAGTTTGAAACAAATTCACAAAATGTTTTATCAGTCAACAATAACGAGTTAAATCTCCAAAGGGAGGGAGTAGATTTATGTATGGATAACTGAATATCTAGAAATAATGGTGCATGATCAGATATTAGAATACTTGAATAATACGAGAAAACAACACAAGTGTTGGGACTTATCTATAAAAAAAATAATCTATTCTTGAATATGATTGATGTACCTGAGAAAAGAAAGAGAACTTTTTGGTTGAGGGGTTACGAAGTCTCCAAGGGCCAACCAAACCACTCTGGGTCATTAAATCAGAAAAAGATTTAGACATAGCTGATAGGGATGAAGTGCGGGGACTAGAACGATCTAACATTAGGTCAAACACACAATTCAGATCACCTCCAAAAATTAACAAATGGGTATTTAAATGAGGTATATTACTAAGTAATCTGTTAGAGAATTCAGCATCATCAAAGGTAGGTGCATAGACATTTACTAACAGCACCTTTGTTTGCATTAATGTACCTGCAACTATAAGATATCGACCATTTTATCAGCAATTACATCAGTAGATAAAAAACGAATTATTTCATTAATTAAAATAGCAACCTGACCTATCCAAGAGGACCGCAGCCTATGATGATCTTTAAGTCTAAGATGAGTCTCCTGTAAAAATACTATGTCAGAGTTAAGCCGTTTCAGGTGACTGAAAACCCTGGTTCTTTTAATAGGATTGCCCATACCACGTATATTCCAAGTAAGAAAACGAATAGGTGTGCCTGAACCAAGAATGCTGGGATTCAAAGTAGCAGATCACATTTATGTGTAAATGAAGCAAGCAAATGGATCCAAAGAAAGTCAGGATGGCTGCCCCACCCCCTGCCCACACATACACAAACCCCCATACACACGCACACACACCAAAAAAGTATCCAAAAGGGAGACGGCAGTGTAAGAAACGAGAAAACAATTGTTGCCTTACAACTGTGGCAACAACTCGGAGAATAATCTAAGCCAAACCTAAGAAATAACTCCCACAGACTCCTAAATGTGTAATGGCAGGCACAACCAATAGTAAGAATATCCCATATCGGCTTACATGAAATATTACCTCATGTAGGATAAAAGGATGTACATGAAAAGACAACTTCAAAAATATATAAACAATATACCGTAATATATTTTGGTGGCCTAATATTAATGCAAAATAAGGTATTATCACACAACAATTTAAACAAGTTAAATTCCCCCTGCGTATAAAAGGAAAATTGCAGAGAAGATGAGCAAATGTAAGTTGAACAGGAGTAAACAAGTGTGTAAATGTAAACAAACATCAAATGTGAATAAGTATTTAAATGGAAACTAAAGGCATGGATGCATGACATTATTGCAACATATTGTACAACATCACCCACTATTCATCTTGTTGACATAAGCCTTGGCATCCTCCGCCGAGTCAAAGTCTTTTCCCACACCTTGGTAGCTGATCCGGAGTCGGGCCGGGTAGAAAAGTCCGTAGCGAACCCCCTCCACGCCTCACAGCTGTTTTCTGACCTCGTTGAAGGCTGCCCGAGCCCGGGCTACCTTGGCAGTGTGGTCGGGGAAAACGGAAATCCTCATATCACCGGTATCGATCTGTCGAACCTCTCTCGCACGCCGTAAAACATTTACACAATCGTTGTAGTAATGGATCCTGGCAATAATGGGTCGTGGTCGCTTACCGGGTCGCGGTTTCGGCTGTGTGGATGTGTGCGCCCGGTCCAGTAGCGGCTCTTTGTCCAGCTTTGAACTCAAAGATGCTAGTAATTCTAGCGTCAGGACCTCCAGGAGAGGTCCTGCGGCGGGGTAGAGCCATGGGGAGGGGTCGAGGTACCTGTAGACATGGTCTCTACCTGCGAACTAGGCCTCTGTTGTTGAGCCGCACCACAAACTGGTGCTTTTAGTAGCCATAATAACTCATCCAAAACATCAAGTAGCCAGCACAAAACCCACTGGAATATCTTTCCTCAAAATTATCATCAAAAAAGCGCCAATGAATAACAGTGTTAATCAAAATCTGCAGGAGACTAACCACACATCCTACTCCTTAGGTTGCTCAGTAGTGCCCCCGCTAGGGGGTCTCTTAATTATTACTAAAAATAATATTATAAATTCTTCTGTTCATTTGATTATATGTAAAAAATATGAATTCAAATATCTGTTCTTGCACAGTTGGGCTATTGAGTGAAATACCTAACAAAAATACACATTTTAGAATCACTTGGCAGCAATACCTATTGCAAAGTAAACATTGATATTTATTAAATTAGCTTACAAAGTGGCATTGTGCAGTGCAAATATTTACACTTTACCTAATATAAGATGTGCTTACTATTTCTGAAGTATTAAAGTGTGCCAGCAGCTGAAATTAGCATGTACATTATGTGGGAAACTGGGATAATTTAAAATGTATTTTATCTCAAAACATTAAATTTGAACCATCAAAAGATGTTACAAATGTGCTTTAGTGATGGTTGAATTTTTGAGATCTGAATATTTCTCAAGCTTAATTAGATCTCTACTCTGGAGGTAGCCAAACTGAGCTCAGTGATGCCCTTTGTAGTCTGAGGATCTGCCAGCACTTCTTATATAGCGTAACCATAAAGAATGGTTATCTAGCATAACCATGAAGAATGTCAGTCAGTGTCCTCAAGGATGACCAGAACTTTTGATACCCCAGGGAGGAAAAATTATAACTAAACCGTACAGTCTATATCACTAGAAACTATCTCCTTCCATAATGGGGAGGACTTCATGAGAAAGCTAAGCAATGGAAGTTTAAGATTACCATTGATTGCTGTTAATCCTGTTGTTCCTTACTGGCGGCACCAAGCACTCCTTGTGGTTGCTGCCGCAAAGAAAATTAACTGGTACAGCACAGTTTGCTACTGAAGAAGTCTGAAGAAGGGTCTCAACCCGAAACGTCGCCTATCTCCTTCGCTCCTTAGATGCTGCTGCACCCGCTGAGTTTCTCCAGCTTGTTGTGTAACCCACAGTTTGCTACTATCTTGTCATGTTTAATTCTAGCTGTTTGGATGAACCTGTCCCACGAAAAAAGCACACTTGTAATAAATACAAGATGAAACCCATACATCTTTATATTTCTCACTAATGACGATTCTGGCAGTTCCTGCATTACCGTGCACAGCTGTTAAAATCAGTAGCCTACACTCGCGTTATATGAGGAGTACTTTGAAGTGTAGTCACAATTTAGAGTTAATCTTCCACAATCAAGCTTTGATACTAAATGTTCCAAATTTGTTACTAGTAGTAACTAGACCAAGTGCAGACCCGTTGGGTCTGCTCCCCCAATGCAATATTCCACCACTCACCCGTTCTCCTAACGCAATATTGCACCACTAACGAATACCGCCCAACTGCGCAGGTGCGGCTCATTTCTCCTCATCCCCCAGCACACCCTCCTCCTCTTCAATTGGATAGAGCTCTAGGGGCTAGTCGAATCAAGGGATATGGGGAGAAGACAGACATGGGTTATTGATTGGGGATGATCATCCATGATCACAATGAATGGTGGTGCTGGCTCGAAGGGCCGAATAGCCTCCTCGTGCACCTATATTCTATGTAATCCCGGGGGGGGGGGTGTAGAGAGGGAGGGGAGTAGAGTGGGGGGGGGAGAGTAAAGCGGGAGATGGAGGGGAGTAGAGATGGAGGGCGGTAGAGATGGAGGGGGTAGAGAGGACGGGATTGAGGGTTGAAAGGGAGGGGGTAGAGAGAGGGAGGGAATGTAGACGTAGCAACTACCCTCCCTACCCTCTCCTCTTCCTCAATCCCCCCAATCTCCCTCCTCACCTCCCCAGGATCTTTCCTCTCTCCTCCTCCCCTCCCCCAATCCCTCCTTCACCTGTCTTTCTTTCTCCTTTCCCCTACCACTGCCACTCCTCCATTTCCGCGAGGCCTCACCGCTGCGGTCTCGATGCCTCCTTGATGGCCATGTAGAACCCCAGCCTGGGCGTCGCAGGTAGAAGCCCGGATCGGAAAAAGTGGAACGTTAATTTAAATGCGGCCCTCCCCCGACGACACTGGAAGCTGGTGGCCGCCCACCCCTTCTTTGTGACGTCACTTGAAGCGAGATGAAGGACGTTTGCTGTTTAAAAAGTTGGTTTTCTCTCTTTTTAAAAAGCTATAACTTGTGAAATATAGCATGAAATGTGAAGTGAAGCAGTTTATTTTGCTGATGGGGTTAATATGATTAATAATCTGAAGATTTCTGCGCTAGCGCATGGCGTTTTGACGAAGATAGAAAGACACAGGTGCGCTCATTCACACACGTATACATACATACAAGATGAGACTTTTAATAGTATATAGATAGGTTCTTTTTCCCCTTGATGAAAGCTGTGCTTTTCTAGTTCTTTTACTGCTTCTTAGTATCACTCTTTCTGCCTTCCCTCCTGCATTGTAAATTATATCTCCACTCCCAAATTTTAATGCCTTTTGACCCACAGAACTCTACTAAGTGTCTCGTTTTCACCAAAGGCTTCCTCAATGTTTGCTCATACACTTTTCTTTAAACTCAGATGATTTTGAAAAAGTACATGTTATCACTCTGAGTTTGGTATTTTTGCTTTGCAGCACCTATGCCTTTGACTCCTACAGTATCTTGCACGCTTCTGTCCTTGCACTGGGTCAATTGTACTCTTGCTATAAATTGTTATTTCCTCACTTCATTTTCAGAACTAACTGATGAAATCTAATGAGCAATGCTGGAAATGTAAAATAAGACTAGTAACCCTGGAAATAGACCCCATGGAAGGCAGCACTTATAGAGAGAGGAACCCAGTCAGTTTCATGACCATTAATCTGAATGGGAAAAGCTAGACTTAAAATGACTTTTAAGTTGCAGAAAAATAGAGGATAGCTAAAGAGAACGAAGAGAAGGTCACGAGAGAATGGATAAAAAAGTGTTGGTGGAGTTGTTTGAATGAAATCTGCAAAGTAGTTTTAGCAAGACACTGCCATCCTTGTTAAGCTATTTAAATTGCCAAACTGCATTCAGGGAGTGAGTTGGCTGAACATTCCTTGCCTAAGATTGCAGTTGGGTTGGCTGGAGTGGGTTTCAGACTTTTAATAAGTTAACCTCTGACCAGACCCCAACCTGGCATTCATGGTTGTTAACACTTAGATAAAGTCATTTATTTAAGCTGGAAGCAGTAGTAGTCGAAATAGTAAGCTTTCTCCAAAGAAGCTTACTTTCTTTAATCTACATTGCTTTTAATGTTTCAGTCAATTTCTAATCTCTCTTGCTGTAACGATTGCATAAGTGTCGCAATTAATCAAAGATTTCTCTTCCAAACAGAAAGCTACTATTATCAGAGAAGTGTATTTTATCAATGACTGTACGTCATGAAATATCTGAGCTGTTCTCATGATCTGACAATTATTAACAGTGATAACAATTTTAGTAATCTACATTAAACTAAGAAGCTAAATCCAAGGACCTGATGCAATCCTATAGTTGCTCTTTTTCTTCTATGAGACTTTTATAAATATAGAAGTAGGCCATTCAGGTCTTTGAGCCTGTTCTGCCATTCAGTACGATTATTTATTTTTAATTGCTCTTGTCATTGTTACATACTAAGATGCAGAAAAACTTTATTTTGTGTGTTATCAAGGCAAATCATTGTCATACATGAGTACATCAGGAAGTACAATAGAAAAAACAAAGTGAAGAAAATAGTGTTACAACTGCAGAGAAAGTGCAGTTAAAAATAGTACAATTACTCCAAGGTAGATTGGAAGGTAAGAACATTTGTTCCTGTAAATTCCCCAGATCTCTTTCAGCATTTTGCATCAAATTTATCTCTTGCTATTTCTCTCACTATAACGATTCTCAATTCCCCCCCCCCCCAAAAAAAAATCTCCTACCTACATCCATTCCTTTGGCATGACAATTCAAGCCTCTTTTCTTATCTCTCATCCTTTTGTCTCATTTTCATCTCTGACAATTGTCAACCCATCTGCCACTTAACCCCCCATCGCCCACATCCACCTATCACTTGGCAGATCTTGTCCTGACCACCCTTCTAGCCTCCCCCCACTCCAAACAGTCTGAAGAAGGGTCCCGACCCAAAACGTCACTTATCCATGCATCTCCAGAGATGCCGCCTGACCTGCTGAATTACTCCAGGACGCTGTGTTTATTATCTCTGACAACTCTACTACCAATTTAATGAAAAGAGCTCCCATTAATGAAAGTAAAGCTTGGGTGGTTCGCATTACCACAGACCTTCTCTCATCTAAATAGGATTCAATTACATAAATTAGAGATTGGTAGTCATCCTTTATTGTTAAACTGGTACATTGACCTTGGTGCCTATTAAATATTTATTTTCAAAACAGTTTTCTGTGAAAGAAAATTACTTGACCCTGATGTTGCCACTGAAACACAACTCAAGCTTAATTTTGTGTAGGAAAGAACTGCAGATGCTAGTTAAACTGAAGATAGATACAAAAAGCTGGAGTAACTCAGCGGGTCAGGCAGCGTCTCTGGAGAAAAGGAATAGGTGGTGGTTCGGGTCGAGATCTGAAGAAGATCGAGGTCTGAAGAAAGGTTTCGACTCGAAACGTCACCTATTCCTTTACTCCAGAGATGCTGCTTGACCTGCTGAGTTACTCCAGCTTTTTGTGTCTAATTTAGAGTTAGATTTCGTTTGCAGCAAGGTACAAATGGAATATCTGATATGACATTACTTTTATGGCAATGAGATTATTGTGTCTATAATAATGAATGACAAGGATTTAAGGTTATTATATTGATTTCAGCTTTTACTGACTCTATTATCCCTTGTCCATTCTATTATCTTCCCTGATTTGCAGTTTCTGATTCACTGTGAAGGAACACGCTTTACGGAGAAGAAACATCAGATTAGCATGCAGGTGGCAGAATCCAAAGGTTTGCCCAAGCTAAAGTACCATCTCCTCCCTCGAACAAGAGGCTTTGCGCTCACTGTTCAATGCCTGAGAGGTGTAGGTAAGGGTGCTTGACACATCTGCTGGTTTGTGAGGGTTGGTTTACAGGGGCAATATTTTGTGTTTATCAAAGTCAATGGTTGATTTTCAGGCAATCCCAATAATAAACATTTCACTGCCAGATATTGTTTACAGTGGTATGCAACTGCTAAGATGGTATAAGGCAAGGTAGATGCACCAATGCATTTTCCTGTCCGCAGTTCCTGTTTCCAACAGGGCTGAAGAAATGAGGTAAAACCGCCTTGTTGTCCTGTTAATGCTGAATTATTGATGGATTTTTCATTCTTTGTCCTAAACTGAGTACTATCCCCTTGCGTAGGTGGGTGTAATGGCATTAGTTTGAAAAGTAGCTGGGGTACTTGATGTCCTAGCCAGAACTTGCGTCTCAGTAAACAGATTACCTTGTGATATCACTGTAATGTACACTGTATGTCTGTAACTGGGATGTTATAAAATGAATATGTTAAATAAATGCAAGTTTTGTATTGATAAGAAACAATCCATTCAAGAGAAATATGAAGCAATTATGCATCTTTTCCATCACTATGCCGCCATTGCTTTAATCTATGCTAACATGTAACTGTGGTTAATTTCCATGTATTTTCACTGTCAAGTTTATTTTGCTGGAAAATTTGGTATTGGTTTATTGTCACATGTACAGAGATATACAGTATACAACTGTCCAGGCAAATAACACCATCTAAGAGTACAATGGGTTGTGTAACTGTCCTCCCTACGTGATTGTTAACAGTAGAACGTAGAGTGACAGCCTGCCAAACTCGATTCAATAATCAAACGAGAGTCAGGAAGTTAGCATCTCAGCTCTTAAGTTTAATGATTTTCCACAGGACTTCTGGGTAAGCAGCATTGCAGGAGTTAGGAGGAATGGTGAAGAAATCAGAAGAGATTGGCACTAATGGTCTAGCATTGATGATTGCTGATACTTCAGCCATGAGGGTACAAAGGACTTTGTGAGTGAGGTGGAATGACTTCCGCTGTAGTAACATGGAGTCCAGGATTCTGCGTGAGACGCCAATCAAATGTTCCCAGGCCTCTCCCATGTGTGAAGCGTGAGAGGGGTTGAACTCCCATGTGCATGACTGCTGACAAGTACCTGTGGATATTTGTCTGCTCGCTGGAGTCCTTGTCCATTTTCAGCTCTCTACTTGCCCCGATGAAATTTGTTCAGTTGTCGGATCTAAGCTGTTTTGCTGGTCCACGGATGGCGAAGAACCGGCGGGGGGCGTTAATAGAGCTGGAAGTGTCCATGGACTGTTATCACTTCAATATGTACTGCTTGGGTACTTATGCATTGAGAATCGCCCAACGCTTGCTTTGAGCTGCACCTCCTCTTGTTCGCCGAGTGACCACTGTCCAAGGTCCGAATACATCCAAAGCAACATATGTGAATGGAGGGGATATACTGAGGCGTTCCGGAGGGATGCCAGCCATATTCTGTTTCTCCATCTTACCCCTGAGCTTGCGACATGTGATGCAATTGTGCAAAACGGAACTGATAAGTCGTTTGCCACCGACAACCCACAGACCTGCCGCTCTGATGGCTCCCTCTGTGAACTGATGGCCCTAGTGCTTTACCTTTTTATGATGTTGCTGCACTAATAGCTTGGTGACGTGGCTTTGTTTCCCCAGGATGAGAGGACTCCTTTTCGGCTTGGTCCAGAGGTGCATGAGTTAAGCATCTACCGACTTTAAGGACACCATCCTGGTTCACTGGATTCAACTTCACAAGTGGACTGGATTGAGGGAGTTCTCTGTTCCCTGTGAGTTTACTGAACTCCTCAGCATAGGTCTCTTTCTGTGCAGACTTGATGATGATATTTCAATCAGCAGACAACTCCGGAGTGCGAGGCTTGTCACACCAATGCCAACCTTTGCATTTATCAGAGGCACTGGAGGAGTCTGACCTGAAGGAGTGAGCCACATGAATGAGGAGTGTCACAGGTGTGAGAAGAGAATTCCAGGTGGAGAAACGTTGGAAACGCTGGGAGGTAATTTGTCTCTGCATTGTTTGAGTGATGAGACTTGTGACTTGTGGACGGATTTCGACATCTAGCTCTGGATCAATCAACTGAAAGGACTCTCATACTTCAAGAGAACATTCTGGCGGCTTGTGTAGAAATGCAGGTACAGTAAACCATGAAGTGTTGGCAAGCTGTGATGCAGACACTGACCTTGTTGCAAGATCCGCTGGATTTTGATCTGTCGGCACGTAGTACCACTGTTCTGGGCGTGTAGTCTGTCAAATGCGTTTGACCCTGTTATGTACATAGACAAAGAAACGTCTGCTGTCATTGAAGATGTACGCCAGGACTACCTTGCTATCACAGTAGAACTTGACTGTGTCAGGTTTGAGGTCAATCTCATCCAGTATCAGGTCCGCCATCTCCACTGCCAGTACTCTGTGTGTTTAGCGCTAAGAAGAGAGTAGGGGGAGTGGCATGAGATGTGAAGATTCTTTAAGTCTCGAGGGGAAGCCCTCCACGTTTTTCACTCCTCTAGCTTTTTCTGTGGAAGTGGTGTATCCCAGTCACAACTGTCAATGGTAGACAATTCAAACAGTAGTGCCTTTCCTCGTATGGTCACTGGTGCCTCAAAACCGAGGGGGTCAAAAAGGCTGTTCACTGTGGCCAAAACTCCATGTCGAGTGAATGGTTTTTCTTCTGCAGAGACCTTGAAGGTGAATGTGTCAGACTCCATTTCCCAGTACAGCCCGAGGCATCTTTGCATTGGTAAAGCTTCATCAGTCAAGGAAAGATCCTTTATGCCTTTTGCCAGGTTTAAGCGGGGAAGGATTTCATGACTGCAGCACTGTTTGAAGCGATTTTGTGCAGCTTCAGGTTTGACTGAGCAAGACATGCTTGAGCTCGTTTCAGCAGATCGATGGCCTTGGACTCTGTGGGCAGAGAGATGAGCCCATCATCTACGTAAAAATGTCTCTCCACAAAGTGACGTGTATCGGATCCGTACTCATTCTCACCTTCCTGAGCAGCACGTCTTAGTCCGTAGATTGCGATGGCAGGAGAGGGACTGTTCCCAAAGACGTGCACACGCATCCAATACTCAACAATATCCTTTGACATGTCGTTGTCCCTGTGCCATAAAAACCTTAGGTAATTCCTGTGGTGTTTTCTCACTACAAAACAATAGAACATCGCCTGAATGTCGGCTGTTATGGCTACAGGTTCCTTTCGGAAGCGGATCAGCACTCCAAGGAGGGAGTTATTCATATCTGGGCCGGTAAGCAGAACGTTGTTGAGGGACATTCCACCATACTGCGCACTGGAGTCGAAGACCATCCTGATCTGGTCTGGTTTCTGAGGATGGTAAACTCCAAAGATTGGCAGATACCAGCATACCTCTCCAACTTTCAGTGGGGGTACTCATTCAGCGTGGTTGTTCTCAAACACCTTTCCCATGAAGGCAATGAACTGTTCTTTCATTGCAGGCCTTTTGATCAAGGTGCGCTGTAAAGAGGCAAGACGAGAGAGGGCCTGATCCCGATTATTGGGAAGAGGATGTCTGAAAGGTAGAGGCGCCACCCAGCTGTTGGTATCATCTTTATGGCACTCTTCTTCCATAGCCTTTAGAAAGGCTCTGTCTTCAAAGAATGGAGCTCACTTATCAATCTCAGTCCTCACGAATACTGAGCTGCCAAGCTTATCTACAGCTGCTTTGGCAGCAGAGACAATTGTAGGTGAAGGAAACACATCACAACGTATTGACTCCCTGCCGTGGTTCACCGTCTCTCTGAGATATATTTGGCTTTGACAGGGGGTGAGGAATGAGGATCGACCATTGTCAAGGATGTGCGTCTTTAAAGTGCTGATGCTTGGCTTATGCACATCCCCAAGGCAAACATCACCTATGAGGACCCAGCCTAAGTCCAGTCTCTGCAAAGGGAGTGTTGCCTGGCCCATTGATTTGTTGCCTCACCTTGTGTACTCTGAGGATATCTCTTCCAAGCAAGAGTAGAATCTGAGCATTTGGATCTGGTTCTGGGATGTGAGCTGCAACCGGACTTAAGTGGGTGTGTTGACGTGCTGCCTCCGCTGTTGGTATCTCTGTCCTATTATCCGGAATTTCATCACACTCGATGAGTGGAGGAAGATCAATGACTATCCCTCCGTTCACAGCCTCAACCTGAAAGCCAACTGCTTTTCTTCCTGTCATTTCCATCACTCCTGCACAAGTTTTCAGTGAGTAAGGGAATGGGTCACTTTCAATCCCAAACTGCTCAAAGAAACTTGACCTCGCTAAAGAGCGATTACTCTGATCATCAAGAATTGCCTACACTGTGAATGAGCTTTCAGGCTGCCCAC
Organism: Raja brachyura; assembly: GCA_963514005.1. The sequence continues at coordinate 67,878,217 of OY740788.1, read as the reverse complement.
GTGGGTATATCTTTACCAGGCATATCTTGGAGCAAGAACGAGCTGAAAGGCCAGGGCCACATACCTCAGTGCAATGGGAAGTGATAGTGGTTGGAAGGTTGAGACTTTCGCTCTCTTGTGCTGTAGGTTCTGGCTCTTGAGTAGGGGGCTTAGTGGTCCAGGGGGCAGGGCCTGCATGCATTGCCGTGATATGGTGGTCGCTTTCGCATTCTCTGCACTTGAGCACTTTCTTACAGTCTTTGGCGAAGTGGGAAGACGAGGAGCAACATCTGAAGCATATGCTGTTCTCCTTAAGGTAGGTTTTACGCTCCTCTATGGACTTGGCTCTAAGACCTCTACATTTGGCGAGGGAATGAGGTTTGTCGTGGATGGGGCAAATCTTCGCCAGGTCATTGCTGTGCGTTGTTTTGTCTGTATTGTCTATAACTGTTGTAGCGATGTCAGTCTTGTGTACGTATATGGGGGTTCTTGAATTATTCTGTCTCTGGATAGCCTTCTCATACTTGGAAGGACTACTGGCACTGCTTGAAAAGGCAAAACTTGGGTCGTTTCTAGTTCTTGCCTCTTTACAGATGAACTGCGTGAAGAAGGAGAATGGTGGGAAGCAGGCACTAAGCTCCTCTTTATACCTTGAACCAAACGAGATCCATTTTTCCTGGAGGCCATGGTGGAGTTTCTCCACAATTGTGTTGATGTCACAGGCCGTCTCCAAGTAAGTCAAACCAGGTAGGTATCGATCTTGTTTAGCAGCCTGCAACTCCATAAGCAAATCTCCGAGTTCTCGAAGTTTGATGTGATCCTTACTAGTTATGCGGGGGAAGCTATCCAACCTTTTGAATAGAGAACTCTCTATTAGCTCTGGAGCGGCGTAACAATCCAGGAGCCTGTCCCATACTGACTGAAGAGCAGCATATGGGTCGGTAACATGCGCTGAGCGAATTCTTCTGACATGCTCTGACGATTTCATTTCGGAGTCACGTGAGTGACTTCGTGAAGAGCCCGCCGGCGCGCATGCTCGACATATCGTCGTACCGCGTTGCTGCGACGGCTGACGGAGGAGCGTGCTCCTCGCCAGCCCTTCATAAGGGAACCACGCAGGTAAGTATGCTACCTTAAGTTGGTGGTTCTTGTTGTGTTTGCTTCACAGCAAGAACATGGATGGGAGTTTAAGAGGCCGGAGTTCGAGGAGAAGTCGCCGGCCAGCAGTTCCGGAGCGAGAGTTGTCGGGGGTACCTGCAACGCAGACCGGAACGAGGGCGGAGATGTCGGTGAGCTCTGTTTTTTCAGGTCCGGACCCGCCCGCACACCACAGCTCGGAGGAGTTCGACGAGGAGGAGTGTGGTGTGCCGCCAGAGCAGGACGACCCTGCCGTGGCAGTCAGGTCGTCAGCAAGCCTGCTGACGGCCTCGAGCAGAAGGGTCCGTGCGGCTGCACGGCCCGGTTCACGAAGCCCCCTGAGGAGGGGAAGGGCAGGAGCCCAAAAGCCTAACCCTGTCGGGGCTAAGGCTCTGCCTGTCGCCAAGGAGCGGTCAGGTTCTAGGACGGGACCCGGGCAGCTGTGAGGTCCAGCCGTCGCCCCCCAACTTCCGACGCCGGGACGAGTCAGTTGGGGGTCCCGTCACGGTCGCCGAGCCCCCCCATGGATGGGTGGGCGAGACCATGCGTCGGCAAGGTCCACGATGTGGGCAGCTGGCAAGCCTGCACGGGCCCAAGGTATCCAGGCTTCGGCTGGTGCCGACACCATGCCGCATCTGTCCTTAGAGGCAACGGCTTCCGCTCCCGCTATACGGAGGCGGTTGAACACGCCCGTGCAGGAATCGCGCAGTTTCGCCTCGGCGGCTGTCGACGACAACTACCGGCACCGGCAGGGCCTCGACGAGGTGCGGGCCGATGACAGGAGCCCCGGCCAATTTTCAGAGCTGGAGGACTCCGACCACCTGAGTGTTCAGGTTGAAGGGCGTATTGACCGTATAGAGCGGCTGCTGGAACGTCTCCTTCAACAACAACAGGCATCCAGCAGCGACAGGCACAGGGCTTCATCACCAGCTTCATACACCAGCCTGGAGCAGCAGGACGAGGAGGCAGTGGTCGATCCCATCCCACCCCCGCCTGAGTTACCGGCGGAGGACCTCCTCGATGTGGCCACCAAGTTTGCAGCCCCTCATTCCTTGGGGCTTCCTATCAATACAAAACTGGCAGCCACTGTGGACTTCCTAAATAATCACCAACTTCAGGAGGAAGTTCTACTACTAGCCATGAGCCGTCACAAGGCTCCATCAAACTGCAACTCCCTCAACGTGCCTGTGGTCAATACGCCAATCTGGGGCAACATCAGTGCGGCTATCCGTCAGCAGGAACTAAAGATTCAGCGGATCCTGAAACTCCTCACGGCCGGGATTACTGCTTTTGTGCGGTCGGTCGACGGAGAGGAGCTTAATTTGGACCAGGAGGATGCTCTGGCGCTTCTATGCGCTACTCAAAATGAAATCAACGGCTTTCGGAAAAATAGCATCCGCCCAGCGCTCAACCCCAAATTTGCAGGGTTGTGCAAACCGCCGCCGCCGCCCCGTCAGCTCTTTGGCGAAGACCTTGCCAAAAGGGTCAGAGAGCTTGATGAACAAGCCAAGACCGTGGGGCTCATGCGCTCTCAGAGTGCCCCCACGCCATCGAGCTCCAAAGCTCCGCTTGGCCGCTCACGAGGGTCTGCCAGCACGTCTACCAGGAATTACCCTCCAGCTCCAAACCGATATCAACCACCCCAACCACAGGGGTCTTTTTTAGGACAGGCTCGGCAGAAGCCGAGATGGAAAATGAGGACGCCACGACCTCAAACCAACCCAGCACCTCTACGTCCACCCACTCGTGTCAGGGACCGCCGGTAACCACAGAGGTGAGGCGGTCTGGTTCTCTTTTTTCTCTTTGTTTAACCTCACATGTTGGTGGGCGTTTGCGGTTGTTTGCGGGTGCATGGGGTGATATTACCAGTGATGAGCATGTGTTACGGAATATTCAGGGCCATAGCATTGAGTTTATTAATGGGGACATCCCTCCGTCTCAGCATAGACCGGGTCGTATGTTTAAACTAACGGCTGCGGAACAGTCCGTAGGCTATAAGGAAATTTTAAGGTTGGAACAGAAAGGGGTCATACAGAAAACGGTTCATGAGCCCGTTGAATTTGTTTCCAATATTTTTACCCGACCTAAGAAAGATGGAGGCTGTAGAGTCATTATTGATCTGACCACTCTGAATAACTTTGTAACATATACTCATTTTAAAATGGACATGTTTGAAACGGCCAAATCATTGATCTCACAAGGGTGCTTTATGGCATGTATTGATTTACAGGATGCGTACTATACCGTACCCATGCAAAAATATTACAGAAGGTTCTTAAAATTTATCTGGATGGACCAGCTGTGGCAATATAGGGCGTTGCCTAATGGGCTCACCACAGCCCCTCGATTATTTACTAAATTGGTGAAGCCAATTATGGCTTATTTAAGACAACGACATCATATCGTTATGGCCTATTTAGATGATATTTTAATTATCGGACACACCTTGGAATCAGCTCAACAAGGGGTTGCAGCTGCGGTCAATTTGTTCCAACAGCTTGGGTTCATTGTTCATCCAGAAAAATCTAAGTTCTGCCCCACCCAGGTAATTAATTATCTGGGGTTCCAGAAGAATTCCATTAGCATGAGAGTCACCATACCAATTAACAAAATTGAGGAGGTAACACAGGTGTGTACAGATTTACTCAATACTCGTATACCATCGATTCGTCACACAGCTACTGTCATTGGCAAGATTGTGGCTTTGTTTCCGGCAGCCCGGTATGGACCTCTGCATTATCAAAACTTGCAGAGAGCCAAGATTGCTGCGCTGCGACGGCATGCTGGTCATTATGATCGATCAATGCAGCTGCCGCCTGCAGCATTGGATGAGTTACGATGGTGGGTTTGCCACATTAGTAACTCGTTTAAAACTATTATTGAGGCGAAACCGATGATATACTTACAAACTGATGCGAGCTCTGATGGCTGGGGAGCTACGAATCAACATTCTAGTTGTGGGGGCCGATGGGATACCCTTGAGAATACAATGTTGGTATCACAAGGGATCAACTATTTGGAGCTGCTTGCAGCGTTTCACGGACTTCGTGCATATTGTTCCAAGATCTTTGGAGCACATGTCCGGCTCCAAATAGACAACACCACAGCGGTGGCGTATTTAAATCACATGGGCGGTACCAGGTCAGTTTCATGTGATAAATTGGCTAATTCAATTTGGCTCTGGTGTGTCAAGAGAGACATTTGGATTTCAGCCACCTATTTGCCAGGTGAGCTTAATTTTGTGGCGGATGCCAGGTCACGCAAGTTCAATGATAATATTGAATGGATGTTACATCCTGAAATTTTTGCAAAAATCACAGCCAAATTTGGGAAACCGGACATTGACCTTTTTGCGTCCCGGTTGAACCATCAGGTACCAACCTACGTCTCGTGGGAACCAGATCCTGGGGCTATAGCGTTAGATGCATTCTCGCTAGACTGGGGGAATGGCTTTTTCTATGCATTCCCTCCGTTTTGCCTCATCAGTCGGGTATTACGAAAAATTCAGATGGATGGTGCCAAGGGCATCCTTATCATACCCGACTGGCCTACACAGCCGTGGTATCCGATGGTCTTTGACACGCTCAGTGAACCTTGGGTCCGTTTGCAGGGTAGCCCAGAATTAGTTACTCACCCTGTTTCAGGGGAGCCACATCCCTGCCATGGCTATTTAAATTTGTTGGCTTGCAGATTCTGAATCGGCCTTTAGTTGGATACGGCCTTTCTACCCGGACCATGGATACCATTGCAGCGTCGTGCCGAGAGTCTACAAGGCGAAGATACCGCTCTCACATCAGGAAGTGGGAAGCCTTCTGCAGCCGCTCTCGCATCACGTACGATGCCGTGACTATAACCGACGTCCTGGAATTCCTCGCGGGGTTGCACCATGATGAACACTTAAGCTACAGTGCCATCAACAGCGCCAGGAGCGCTCTATCATTCTACCTCAATATTGAGGTGGGATCCAACAAGCTAGTGTCCAGGCTCATGCGGGGTATTTTCAATACGAATCCGCCTACACCACGCTACAATATCACCTGGGATGTCAGGGTAGTTTTAGCTCTGCTCAGGACGTGGTCCCCCATGGAAGGGCTCCAGCTGGACAAACTCACCATGAAGCTGGTGATGTTACTAGCGCTGACTTCAGCACAGAGGGTACAGACACTCCATAAACTACGTGTCGACAGAATGATGTCTACCCCCACAGAAGTAGTTTTCTTTGTTGACGAGCTACTAAAGCAGCAGAGACCTGGGTGCACAGGGCTGCAGCTGAAGTTCCCGGCATACCCCGCAGATGCTAGGCTATGTTTAGCCTCCCACATCCGTTACTACGTCAAGGTGACGGCAAGCATCAGAGGAAAGGAGAGATACCTGCTTGTCACTCATAAGAGACCTCACCATCGAGTGACAACACAGACGATATCCAGGTGGCTTCGAGTCGTCTTGGGTAAGTCAGGTATCGACACTAATGTGTTCAAATCTCATTCCACCAGGGCTGCATCGACGTCGGCGGCGAGGGTCATGGAGGTGCCCATGGACCATATTCTCGCCACAGCAGGATGGGCTAATGAAGTGGTGTTCCAGCGTTTCTACAACCGGCCCGTCGCTGCGCCTCTACAGTTCGCAGAAGCCGTACTAGATGCGGGGCTAGAACGTGGAGATGTCCCAGAATAAGGGGTTTTTGATTTGTTGTTAATAAATATGATTTGTTTTGCAGTATGGACTAGTCAGCACGTTATTCCTCCCATCCATCCCTGGTAGTGGTGTGACAGCATGGACGTGGTCCAGGGCGTGTCATCACAGAAGCTTTGAAGTCTTCACGAAGTCACTCACGTGACTCCGAAATGAAATAGTAAGATTGAACGAGAACTTACCAGTTCGAAGGTTGATCTTTATTTCATGAGGAGTCGAAGTGAGGGATTTCGTGCCCTCCTCGCCCAACCCTCAATCACCTTCATCTGGTAATCTTAGTCGTTTTCATTCTTACTATGTGAAGTCATTTCTTTTGATTGGTTTCTGTGATTCCACGCCGCTACTTTGAAGTATGTCGAGCATGCGCGCCGGCGGGCTCTTCACGAAATCCCTCACTTCGACTCCTCATGAAATAAAGATCAACCTTCGAACTGGTAAGTTCTCGTTCAATCTTACTATTCTTTGCCTAACCACCTTACTAAGAGATCTAGCTCTTCGCTAGCAGTGAGATCTAAGCCACGAATGGCGTTAATAAAGGATGATTGCCATGCTCTGAAGCTCTCAGGTCTATCATCGAACTTAGTGAGCCCACTCGTCACGACTTCTCTTCTTGCTAAGTACTTGGCGAAGTCGATCATACTAGCAGGTCCTGTCTTAGGTGCAAGGTGTTGTTTACGATTCAAAGGGTGTTCGTCATAAGCTATATGGCCTAATAGAGGTTTCGCTTCAGCAAAGCAGGCTTTGCGAGAAGGGCTTTGGCCAGCCTGGTGTATACGAGATGGGGAAGCATGATGCCTCAATGCTTTCCTGGTTTCAGCTCTGTAGACCTGAGGGTGTTGGTAACCATCATTGTAGCGTGAATGGGTCACCTGGGTGACCTCATGTTTTGCTAGTGGTGGCGAGTCCTCATTGATGCATGGTTTGCCAGGTGAAGAGGTAATAGTGTCAACAGTTAGCCATTCTCTCTGCTCCTGTACATAGTCTTCTGTTCGTTGCTTTATGACTTGCTGTAAGTGTGACTAACCTTCGCTGTGACGTTCTCTATCTTCCACTTCTGCTGCTGCTTCCAAAGCTTCAGCATGTGCTAGAGCAGCAGCAGCCTCTTGCTTCAAATGTAAAGCCTCTAAAGATGCCTCTACTCCTGCTTTCTCTGCCTCTAGTCTTGCTCTCTAATTTTATGCCCAGCTCTCTCTCAGCAAATGATGCTCTTGCATGTGCAGCCTCGGCCTTTGCCTGAGCTTTAACGGCTGCGCTACTCGAAGATCTAGAGGAAGAGGTGAGTCATGAGCGTGTACTTGGTTGCGATGCTTTGTCATCATGATCCTTTTTCTTTTCTATTTTTGCAGCTTTATTGCAGTTGCTTGCTTCACTCATTGTTCTCCTGGCTTTTCCTCCCTACGTGATTGTTAACAGTAGAATGTAGATTGACAGCCAACCAAACTCGATTCAATAATCAAATGCGAGTCAGGAAGTTAGCATCTCAGCTCTTAAGTTTAATGATTTTCCAGCGCTGTCACATTCTTAATATTGAAAAACGAGTGAAAACTATAAAGGAGAAGAAAGAAACACAAATTACTCTCCTTTACAGAAATATACAAATCTTCTAAACAGTGGAACATATAGGGCAAATATATAATAAACAATATACTTAAATTCATCTAATGCTACTGCAAATCCTATTCCTTGTAATGTTAATGGTGCTACAAAATGGCCTGCTAACAATATGAACATTCACAAATGGTATGAAGTTAATGAAATGAGTTAAACATCGTCAGCCATGAATACTCTCCAATATAGCATTCCAAGCATACAGTGAACAATATGAACTTACAGCCATTGCTTTCTTAAGAGTAACAAGCTAGGATTGGGAAGGATTGCTTCTGATGTTAAAACGTGACAGACAAACAAAGACAGGAGACTACTTCGTGCTTCCTACTTCCTGTGTGCAACTGACCTTTCACAATAAAGGTCCAACAGATGGCGCTATTGCACATAAATTCAAGCAGAGGACAGAATAGGTTGCACAGGAGAAATAAAAAGTCCAGAATATAGTGCTGCAACTTGAGAGAATATGAAGATTTTCTTTTTTAAGTACAAGGGCCACAATGAGTTTTTTTAGAAAATTAGGAATTCATCTCTGGCAAATGGGAGGTCCGTTCAAGAGTCTGCTAACAGTGGGGGTAGAAGCTTTATTTAAATCTGCTGAAATCGTATAGTATCACAAAAATCATATTTGCAACAAATCTGTAAAGTAAGTCCCAAACATACAATATTTACTAGACTAAGTGGGACCCGTTGGGTCATAGCATCACACGGGAGGGCTGGTCCCCCAACACAATATTCCACCTCTCCACCAATTCCAATATTGGTGGCCAGTGGTTGGGTTGGGTGGGGGAGGGGGGGGCTTTCTGGATCGCTAGTATGGATGTTGTGGGCTGAAGGCTGGTGTCCAGAGGGCTAGTATGGACATTGTGGGCCGAATGGATTCTTGTGCTGGCGGCTCAGTCATTCAAACCTGTTGTACTGGCAGCTGACTCACGGCTGGTGGGCTGGCAGTTGACTCATGGCTATTCCTTGAAATTCCATTTCAAGCAGGGTGCAAGGCCACCAAATTCAAGTGCAGTTTCATACCATTTCAAGCAGGGTTCAAGGCCACTAAAGACAACGAGTCGTGACCTCTCCCTCCTACATCTTGCAGAGACTGAGCCACGCCCACACTTCTGGGTTTATAGTCCCTTCCCCCCTCCCACCAGAAGGAGCGTGGCCTTCATGGCATGATTGACAAGGAGAATCTCAACATTTAAAAAATATGAATAACTCTTTTATTTTTAATCGATGGGAAAAATCCTCGGCAGCTGACGATCGGAGGGGGACTAGAGTAAGGTGGCCAAAAATCACAGCCATACGTAGTAGCAATTTTTCTGAAATCAATATAAAGCGCAAACAGGAAGTGGTTAAGATTAGACTTTTAATTATATAGAAGGCAAGGCAACTTTAATTAGGCAAGGCAACTTTAATTAGGCAACACAGCTTTAGCGTTTCCAAACCAAAGGCAACACAGCTTTAGCATTTCCAAACCAAAGGCAACACAGCTTTAGCATTTCCAAACTATATTTTCAAACCACATTAAGGGTACTGACAGGTCAGTATAACAACTCACAGTTTAGTAGACATGTGTTCAGTGTTATTCACAGCTCAGACTGAGAGACGTGATCCTCTCGCTCCCCCATCTTGCAGCGACTGACTGAGGCACTCAACACTTCCGGGTTTTATAGTCCCTCCGGAAGGGGCGTGGCCTTCAGGAGAGAGAATATCTCAACATTTTTTTAAACACTAATAACTCTTTTATTTTTCATCGATGGGAAAAATCCTCTTGTCCTGCGCAGCGGAGGGGGACTCTGAGTAAGATGGCCAAAAATCACAGCCATAAGTGGCAGCGTTTTTTCTAAAATCAATATACAGAACAACAGGAAATGATCAAGGTCAGACTTTTAGTAATATAGATAATTTGGTATATATCGACATGACTATAAATCAGCAGTGTAATATGTCAGCCATATGATTTTGTGAATGGATTGTGTTGAGCTTAACCTGTTAAAATTCTGTTATTGGTTAATGTTAGTTGGATATTCTACAATTATAGAATTAATTTAATTTGCTATAAATTGCTATGTTTTCACCTGTAGTTGTTTCCTCTAGTCCCAGCTGTGTATGATGCTACACTCAATTTCAGAAATGGTGAAAATCCAACCTTACTGGGAACTTTACATGGAAAAAAGTACCATGCAGATCTACATGTTCGGTAAGATGCCAGGGTGTGTGTGCATGCGCACTCTACTATTTTAATAGGGGACTGGGGGATAGATGGAAAGAGGGTTGGGATACAATCGATATGGGCTACAGTATAGAAATTAAGAGTACTTTTGGAAATAATTTTCCAGTCTCATTCACTTAAATTCAGACTTAATTCCTGTCAGGCAAGGAGGCCTGTAAGTACTGCATCTGGGAAATGTGGAGGAAAATGGAGTGCTCCTAAAGGTGCTGGTGATGAAGGGGTTAGTGATTGATAAACAGGAGAATCACAAAAGATTGAAAAAATTGAACTGAATATAACAGGAGGCCCTTAAGAGATCTGGTGGAAGTGAGATGATTCCTGGGCGTGTCGAGCAAATCACTAGATAGGGAGGGGTTGTATGAAGAAGATTGCAGGGATGGAGTATAGTTTTGAGGAGATCAGGTGGGGAAATGGTATGTTGGCATATAATCCTCATTTGAGTAGACCAGAGATATGATAGAGATCTCACTGGCTTTGAGAAGATGTGCAGTTATTCTGATAAAAAGTTAGACTGAGCTTATCTGCCAGTTTAACGGTCATAGAGGACAGGATACTACACGTCGAAGAAAAACAGGCGTTACTGGTGTACTGAACAATGTCTACTCTTTACATAACTCCTACAAACCAGATAATTTGACAATTATTGTTTAACAGTTCGTGGGACCGTGCCTTTGCCAAACCTTTCCCATATTACCTAGTGATGGGTTCAAATTAATTTAAATGTATGTCAATTATGGTTACATTTTGCAAAGTTGGAGTGCTATATACAACAATGATCTGTTGTCTTTGTTTTCTTCTAATTTTACTGAAAATCCTAATGTTGGAAAGATTTTTGTTTTTTCCGTTCAAAAAGGAAACCAAAACCAAAAACAAAAGAGAGACACGAAACGTTGGTGTAACTCAGCAGGTCAGAACCCAAAACATCACATATCCATTTTCTCCAGAGATGCTGCCTGACCCACTGAGTTACAAACATTGATTTTGTTTTTATACAAAAAAAAGAAACATTTTGTGTCTCTCTTCTGAGTTGCCTTTCGGATTAATATGGAAAGCATCTGGAAACCTATTGATATTTATTTTGGATCTGCAGACGGATCCCAATGGAAGAGATACCTGAAGATGAAATGGAATGTGCTAACTGGCTCCATAAACTCTACCAAGAAAAGGCAAGGTTATCTCATGGTGGTGAAGATATATTCTGTGGACAAACATTTATGGTTTTATTTGTATCAGCTCTTGTGAACTCTTAGTAAAACTAACCTGTGTCTATATAAAAAAAAACAAATAATAACTTGTTTGCAACAATTTAAGAAACTACGAGTAATTCCGAATTGCTTTTGAGTTGTTTGCCCACACTACAACAGTATGCACATGTTGCAGATTGATGTCCAGTTCTTGATGGTACGAGATGTGGAATGGGTCAGTGAGTCTGACATTGCCAAACGGTGTATCTAATTAGAAACGTTTGGACACATCTGAACATGCATTACACATCAGTTTGTAACCCAGTAATTTGTAGCAGCCACCATATCCATCACAATGGTCTCAAACATTCATTCATATTTATCGGGCTGCCCATTAATCATGCATTCATAAGCTGGGGAGGACTTGTACTCTTTCACTCACTTTGAGGTGGGATTTCAGTAAGGACGTAGTTGCCATCTGCTTCACACTTATTCCTTACTGAGGTCATCAAAGAAAATTGCTCCCTTAACAACTTCCTGTTGCGAGGCAATTTTCCATTTTATCTCTTTGAGTTACCCATCATCCAGTATGGGTAAGTTGCAGCTCTCAAAATATGAAATCTTTCAGGTTACAAAAATGACCAGAATTACCTTGGACACATTATAGAAATAGCATGAGTGGAGTTTTGCACAGATATGTGTTTTTCACTAAGGAGTACCATCCTATTTCTTATTTTATCAGGATCTTCTGCAGGATGAATATTTCAAAAATGGCACTTACCCAGGCACTCCAATCAAACCACCAAAACGACCGTGGGTCCTTGTTAATTGGCTCTTTTGGTCTGCACTGCTGCTGTTTCCTTTATTTAAGCTGGTTGCCAACTTGATCATCAGTGGATCATCCCTGATCCTAATTACTTTTTCCCTAATCATCATTGTGGGTAAGTCATGAATGACAGTTTCAAGTTTCTGTTCCAATCGGGATTGTACTCAGCATCTCGTTTGATTTGTTAAAAATGAACAGGCTGTTTCTAAATATCTAAGACAAAATTAACTTAATTTCCTTCAGGTTGTGGTTCCACAATGTAAAATGTTTTACTTTTAGATCTGTTCAAATGCATACCTGCTTCATTTTTCCTATATTTGATAGCAATTTATATGTCAGAGTCTGAGCTAGATTCTGTCACAGAATCTGGGACTAAACATTTAAGAAATCTTTGCATGCAGATATTTGATTATAACCTATGCATGTGTAATCTTGTAGGACTGGCATTGAGGTTGAAGGGTGATGGGCCTCAATCCTATTTAATTGCACCCTTTATTTATTTACCACTTTGATTTTACCACTCTGCCTATGGTTGAATCATGTCTGATCTGAAATGATGCATCAGTATTTACTATATCGTGGGCAAATATAATTTTGTAAGGAGATGAACTTTTCTGATTTAAAATACTATCTACGCTTAAGTGAACTGATTTCAGCTTGGCAATGGTGAACCTTAGAAACAAGGAATTGCAGATGCTGGTTTACAAAAATGACACAAAGTGCTGGAGTAACTTAGCAGGTCAGGCAGCATCTCTGGATAACATGGATATGTGACTTTTTGAGTCTGTACTCCTCGTCAGACTGAGGGGAGAAAATAAAGCGAGACAAAGCCTGGCATGTAATGGGTTGGTAGGTGAGGAGGGTTTTTTGATAGGCAAATGGTTGGCCAAAGGCCAGAGATGAAAAGACAGAAGGTGTGGGACAAAAGGATTGAAGAATTGTGAATTGTGTAGGTAGAGGAAGGAGTTGTGTTCAGCCTAGATTTGAGTAGGAAAGTAAGGAAAGAAAATAGTGCAGGAGTAAAGAGCGTAGTTTCTGGCAGAAGCAGTGGTCTACTGAGAGCGGTGGGATGTAATTTGCAGAGGATAACAGGTAAAGGTAGACTTATTAAAAGATTGGTTAATTGTTCAGTGGACGGGAGTGAGAAATGAGATGGACCTGAAGAAATGGAGCACTTTGAGTTCAGAGCTAATTGAATGTTGAAATGCTGGGTTTTGTTGTTAGGAAGCTGACGGGGTGAAATGTGGAAATTTGGCTGTTGGCTGCTAGCACTGAATGTAAAAATGTTTACCTCTGTTAAAATCAGTGTATGCAGAGGTGAGTCTGACTGGCAGTTGCTTGTGCATCTACATGTAAGCAAAGTCAGATATATCCCTCATAACGTGTTGGTTAGGATAGCAACGGGAATAAAAATGTTGAAGGAGATAAGATTTCCAAATATGTTAGTTTATAAATCAGAACAATTTTGTTGAGGGAATCCACTTTAATCAGAATGATAATTTGCGTTAAATAAACAAAATTAAAATGTAAGTGTAGTTAACCTGGAAAGCACAAAGACAATGTAGGAAGGAGCTGTAGATGCTGGTTTAATCCAAATATGGACACAAAATGTCGATTTTTGTCACAGTGGGTCAGGCAGCATCTCTGGAGAGAAGCAATGGGTGACATTTCGGGTCAAGACCCTTCTTCAGACTAGAGTCAGGAAAGCTCACCCATCCCTTCTCTCCAGAGATGCTGCCCGTCCTGCTGTGTTACTCTAGCATTTTGTATTTATTTTAAGTACAAGAACAAAATTGTATTAAAAAAAATGTTTTTTTCCTGAATTATTTCTATTTGATTAAGATCAGAACATTTGAGAAAATAAGATTTTAGTTCTGAAAACTATTTGGGAGATTAGCTATAGTTAACAGTTCTTACCACGTTGGCTCTGATTTAAGTCTTGAAGGTCTCGGAGTTGGAAGTCAAAGGTTTAAGAAAATTGTCAATTGGAAACTATTAACTATGTATAGCATGAAAATTACATTTTCATTTCCTCAGTAGGGCTTGATTTAATTTGTTCCAAAATAAATCTCTCTGCATTGACTTTACTCGAGCTACTTCTTCTTTTTCCAATTTCTTGCCAATCTCTTCTCTTTGCTCGATAACTTTCCCAAGGGAACGGCTGACTTGTACACCTATCCTTTGAGCCTCAGTGATTCTGGCAAATTCTTTGGCAGGAAGCCAGTGATGGATCACAACTGAATCCAAAATGATTTAGTATCACTCGTGCAGATTTAAAGCAGGATTTCTGCTTTGAAACTAGTTAGAAATTCAAGATCCAATTATTTCTCTTTTTAGTTGGCCGTAATTTGTGTTCCTGCGCTATTCCTAATTGATATTAGTTTATAACTAATAATTGAGCCCAGGGATTGTACAAAATCTGAGCCATCAGGACAGCAAAGACCTAATGTATTGCAATGACTAATGACTAATCCTATAACAGGACCTTCAATTTCATAATAGCAGGTGCATTTACATTTTACAGCATTATTTCCTGATTAACAATTTAAAAGCAGATGAGCATGTGATTAATGGGGAAAATTTGCATATTTTTAGCTGTAGTATAAAATTGCCTAAATGTGTTATATTTCGTAAGATTTTTGTCTCTCTATATGCGGGTGTACTCTTTTAGGTTGATGACTGTGCAGGTATACTCTTACATTGGTGATAATATTGCATTTCTCTCTTTGAAAAGCATGTGTGTGATGCGTGTATTGCTGAAAAGAGTTGTATTTTCCCCATGGTTTTATCAATCGATGTGGAAATGGCACAACTTGTGAGTTCAGTGTGTTGCACCGAAGGTGGTTCATGACATTGCCAGCTTTTGAATGCTGTCCTTCGGCCAATGTCGCTTTTACCTTTTTTTTCCCTAGTTTTGTAAAGTTTACCTTGTCTGAACTTATGCAGTCACCAACGTGATGGAAGCTGAGGTTTGTAAGGGAAATGATCTCTATATCTTAATACATTCATGAGCATAACATATTTGCTTGTGTGCCACTAACCACCTCAACATATTGTTTTTGGTTTAGATTATCTCCACTTGCCTATTTGCAACCTAAAATGTACAATATGTTTATCCTACGCAAACATGTGTTCAGATCTAATGTGGAATTATTTTACTTGTGTCATAGTTAGCATACTATTAAAGTATGTATATCTGTGTACTAATGTGATGCAAATTCTGTAAACATGGTCTACAGACTGAAATACCATTTTCTCTGATTACCATGTTGAAGGTTACTAACGTAGAACAGGCCCTTCGGCCCACAGTGTCTATGCTGAACATGATGCCAAGATAGCCACAAAATGCTGGAGTAACTCAGTAGGACAGGCAGCATCTCTGGAAAGAAGGAATGGGTAATGTTTCGGGTCGAAACCCTTCTTCAGACTAAGAAAGGAGAACCTCTTCAAAGTAGGCAAACCTAGAAGAGATTTCGTAGACAAAATGTATAGAAAGGAACTGCAGATGCTACACAAAATGTTGGAGTAACTCAGCGGGACAGACACACAATGCTGGAGTAAAGGGCCTGTCCTACCAGCATCCGACTCCATGCGATGAGCGCGATCAAACTAGAAGCGGGGGCCGCGCGGAGGTCGGGCGATCCCCTGTACAGGGCCGTTCCCACCAGCATGCGCCTGCATGCGGCAAGCGCGACCAAACTGGCAGTGAGGGCCGCGTGGAGGTCGGGTAAGTGGCGCAACACGGCGCAAAGTGAGGCGAACTTGGAGCGAAGTCTTAAGGTAAGTTCGCCAGGACAGAGAGGGGCACAGAGGCACACACACAGAGGGCCATGGAGCCACACACATAGAGGGTCACGGAGGCACCTACAGAGAGGATCACGGAAGCACGACGTCGAGATGGTGTGTAATGCGTCGAGGCGACTGCGAGCCGACAAGTCGTTGCCGCGCGGAATTTTTGAACATAGTCAGTTTTTCGGAGCCCCGCGCGATGTCGGGACGAACTCCGCACAATTCCGCACGGCTCCGGCGATCGAAGTGGGACCGGCCCCGCGACGCCGGACGGCTCAAGCGACCACGTTAGGTTGTGCTCATCGCATAGAGTTGCATGCTGGTGGGACAGGCCCTTAACTCAGCGGGAGACTCCTCTCTGCACGTGATCCATATATCTCCACTCCTAGCATATTTGCTTGCCTATCCAAAAGCTGCCCTGTAGTTCGTCATTCGTATGTGAGGATTGGTGGCAAGGTTAGGAATCATTTTTCATTTCAACTGAGAGGCTTGTTTGACCATTGCAGAGTACGGGTCTGAAACCAGAGGCGTGTACAGTCAAAATCAGATGAGAACGACAGGCTTTTGAACAAGTTATGATTTTATGACAGCTGATAGTTTAGATTCAGATTCAGATTCAATTTTAATTGTCATTTAAGGGGCTGCATTGCTAATAATAGCTGTTTACTGCATAATAATTATTTAATTGTATCGATTTAAATTTGCATTTGTCTCTAGATCAAGAGTCCAAATGCCCGATTGCATGTTTAACAATTTAACTCCTAGATTTAAAAGTTTTGTGTTGAAACAAAACCTAGTTCTTTACAATTCTCCTTCCAGCCTACCCTATTTCATGTTTCTGGAAGATAAACACTAATAGACAATTGAATCCCGTAATTTTGTAATAATGTTTATTTTCACAGCATTTTAAATAATTAAAAGCATTAAACAAATGTTTTTTTATTGCAAATGTAACTTGCCTTGTTCTTCATTTCTCGCCTGCAATTTTATAATCCATATTTAAATGAATGGCCTGCACCCAACCTAACAGCTCAAAGTCTGAGTGCAGGTTCTCTCGATTAAAACCTGGGGTTTTTGGTCAAGATCCTTCTCTGTTAATGCAATATTGGAAAACCCAGTGAAATTTGGCCCTTTAAGAACACCAAAAATGTGAGGAATTTTGCATCTTTTGAACTTGGTTTATTATATTATGTGTCCAAATGCGGGAAAAGATTTTGGTGGCATTATCTTTGGCCTTCCTACCCATACCCACGATAGCTTTGTGTAAACTTGATTGTAAAAATTGTACTGAAATGCACTTGGAAATAGTTTTAATAGCAATAATTTTTTTCAATTCTTGTATTGAAAAGGAAAATTATTCTTTTTCTAATTATTCTTTCAAATTATCATGCTTGGTGGAACTTCTATTTTTCTCTATGGGTCATTTTTCTCATTCATCATGCCATACTGTTATATCTTTCAAAAAACAAGCAGCGGACAATCCGATGACAGCTTGCTGCTGGAAGGGCACTGTGCTACTTGCCTAATTGACTCGGTTTTTTATGCTTCACTGCAAGATTTACGACCACAAAGAGATGGGGTGGTTTGTTCAGGGTAACATGCACTTCAAAATGGGTTTACATTCTTAAGCCAAAATAAACCGTCTTATTGACCAAGACCCACCTGTTTTGTACTGCCAATAGAAATACATCCTTTTAAAGTGCAATTGAGTGAAAATTAGACTTATTTGTTACTGCAGAGCAAAATTTTAACATTAACCCTTTAACATTATTTAACAGAGCAACCCTTTAACATTATTTATGATTCTGTGTGTAATTGCCTGGCTGCAGAGGGGGCCTTTGAATCTTTAACCTTGCTCCCTATCCATTCCCATAGGTATTTCTAAATCTGATATTTTGCTGTTTCCTAAATATTTTTTTTATTGCTCCTCCCACAGATATTTGTATGTTATTCATAGCCTAAATCATTATTCAATCGGCTGGAAACCTACTAGTCAATAATGCCAGTGAGTTAAATATATTTGGATGCCAATATTGTTACTGTCCGTCTATAATGGCTGACAACTAATGGAGAGGATTTGGCAGAACAACGTATTTAGTCAGAGGGTGATGAATCTGTGGAATTCATTGCCACTGACGGCTGTGGAGGCCAGGTCATGGGGTATTTTTAAGGCAGATTTTTGATTAGTAATGGTGTCAAAGGTTACAGGGAGAAGGCAAGAGAATGGGGCTGAGAAGGAAAGATGGATCAACCATGATTGAATGGCGGAGTAGATTTGATGGGCCGAATGACCTAATACTGCTCCAATGTCTTATGACCAATAAAATTATGGACATAACAGTAGACTTCACCGATTCAATGCGGAATCAGACAATAAAAATATTGCGCCTCTATTTCTTAACTTGACTTGGATTTTAGGACATCTTGAGAACTAAATTCTGAACTCACTATCTACCCCTTTGCTCGGTCTTTTGTACTTGAGCTTGACATGATTGTATTTATCTATGATGTCATCTGATCTGAACGGATAGCATATGAAACAAAACTTATCACTATAACGTGGTTCACATGACAATAATAAACTCAAACCCATTCTTAGCAACGCAGCAGAATTCTTAATCAATGCAGTCACTCCTTCCCTTCTCGAACTCTTCTGAACATCTTGCATCCAAATATATTTGACGGTGTCCCTGGCATTGTCACATTATCCTAATCCTAATTACATGAGTAATTTCACACATAGCCCTTCCACCTTGTTTAATACATTTACATGTATGTGCTGTAACCATGTCTCAGACCTCCTGTACTATATTTAATCTTGTATGATTGCATACTGTTCCATTTCATAAATATTAACTATCATTCCCAACCTTTTCTGCAAAGGTTTATCTCCCCTTGAGTGTTGCATCCTGAGCCAACTCTTGTCAACGATATCCTCAGCCACAGGCCCAGCAAATCTCCCAAAGGGGACATTGAGGTCCACTCCACAATCCACATAACCTGCACGGAGCCAACCTTCCCATCTTTCTTATGGTCCCTCTCTTGAACTGGTCCCACCACCTCAGAAATCTAAAGTCCTCATTCTTCCACCCTCTCTCCAGCAATGCATTCATCTGCAGTCTCTTGTATCTGTACTCACTGCCATGTTGGCAGCAGGAGTAATCCAAAGATTGGCACTTTCTGACATTCTGCTTAAATCTTTACTACATCCTCGAAATTTGCTAGAATCCTCCACTCCTTTTTATGCTGATGTCATTGGAAAATCGATATGGACCGTGACTGTATCACTATTTCCCCCCCCCCCCCCTTTAGAAAAATAATTCTACAGCCAATCAATGACTTCCTTCCAAGTATGCAACCTCACAAACACCTCTCTGTTTGGTTTAGTTCAGAGATACAGTGTGGAAACGGGCCCTTTAGACCACCAAGTCCACGCTGACCAGCGATCACCCATACACTAGTTCTATCCTGCACACTAAGGACAATTTTCAGAAGCCAATTAACCTAGAAACAGGAAGACCCAGAGAAAACCCACGTGGTCACAGGGATAACATACAAACTCCATACACACAGTACCCATAGTCACGATCGAATCCTGGTTCCTGTAAGGTCTCATCTCTACCTCTATGCCACTCAAACACATGTCTATTGCCACAAATAAAGAGGCACCAATACCACACAAAAAATGTTAAATAGTTTTAAGTTTGAAATTATTAGATTAATATGTTAAGAAGGTAATTACTAAAATAGCAGAAATCTCTTTCATTTATTTATTATGAAACTAATGAATTGATGATCCAAAGATGTGCTTTGGTAGAGATTATTGCACTTTTTATTCCGTTCGGATTCAGAGCAAAGTAGGGTGGGAATTTTCATGCTTATTGTCTAGATAGCTAAATGCATGGGCGACTGTATTGGGTGATTAAAATTGAAATTGCTCAAGATCAGAATTGTGGAGTTTGGGAGTTGAAAGATGAGAATAGGCAAGGCCTTTGGAAATTGAGAACTAGAATGAGAAATATAAAATTGAAGTATACTTCACCAGAAGATTGTATAAATCAGCATGCATAGAGATAGGTGAAAGGTCTTGCTGTAAGTTCAAGTAAGATTGTGGCGGCATGCTGTAAAGGTTGTAAATTTGTTTGTTCCCTTAACTTTTAACTTTTGCTTACCACTCTTTCAATGTTACTTGTTCTTATTTGATTTCAAGGCACGGTCTAACTTTTCTTAAAGTGTTGATAATACTTTTATACGCTTTAATCGTGTAAAGGATGGAGGCAAGAGGGAAAGGAGCTTCTCCAAGGAAGGAGCGTGGGAAAGGCACAGCTTCTGACTCTGGTATCATAGAAGCAATATCAAAAATGAACGATGAACTGAAAAATGAAATGAAAACAAGATTTTGCAGTTTGGAAGAAATGGTGAAAGGAATTTCGAGCAAATTGAAGGAAGTTCAAGACAAGCTGATTATGTTACAAGATGAATCTCGTGAACAGAAGGAACAGATTGATAACTTGCGAACCCTGGGCCAGGAGAGAGATTTGAAGATTGAAAAACTGGAATGGAAAATGAATGAAAATACTCGAGCACTCCAGCAATACAAGATTAAAAATATGGATCTGGAAAACAGAACCAATCGACTGAATTTGCGAATTGTTGGTTTTCTGGAAGGTCAAGAAGGAGATAATGTTATAAAATATGCTTCTAAAATGATAAAGGAGACTTTCAACATCGAGCACTATGAATATTTTCCAATTTTGGATAACGCACACAGGATCGGGAAGAAATCTAGTCCCCAAGATAAACCGAGACATTTGATTGTTTAGTTTCACTTCTTGCAGATGAAGGAGAATATCCTCCAGGCAGCAAAAAAGTTGGGCATGGTTGAATATGAAGGATGCAAGTTTCGGTTTGTTCCTGATTACAGCCATGAGCTTTTAGAATGAAGAAAGTCTTTCCATAATGTAATGTCTGAGTTGTTTAAGAAACAGTTGCGCCCTGCCTTACTTTATCCAGCTCGACTGCGTATACGACTCTTTAATGGTAACAATCGATTTTTTAACAATTCTCAAGACGCTTCCAGCTTTCTGGAGGCTTATGAGGGTGAAGCTATGACCGGGAGCTACTGCTAGCTGATTAAGTTATAATTGGAGATTTACTGTTCCTATTTTGACAATATATCGTTTTGTAATGATTAAGAATTTAATTGGATGAGGTTTTTTTTAATTTACTTTTTAGAATTTTAGTATGATGGTATCAAACAACAACTTTTACCTTCTCTAAGATACTGTTAATTTAATGTAATGATATTATATATTAATTTTTAAGATTTTCTTTGTTAGCTTTTCTATTTTTAAAATTGAAGGAATTTCTCCCCCCGTCTTTAGACAAACAAAGTGAATGCAGTTCTTGTTTTTCATATTTTGACCTTGGATAAATAATATGAAGTAGCTCTTGTGTTCCACAGTTAACATGTACTTTTTAACCATAACATTAATTTTGTTTTGGCTAATGAGTGGTAAATATGCTTTATTTTTATGTTGGGTGCTGTCGTTAGGAGAGATGGGGGTAGGGAAGGGATTAGATAGCGTACTGACTGTCTACTGGTCAGTTTCGGGCTTTGCATGGGTGGGGGTCTTTCGCTTCCAGCTTAGTTTTTTCTATCTGCAGAATCTGAACTACAAAAGTGTCTGAAATGTCGTCACTTCTGGCTACGCGCTAGATTTTTCTCCTTCCAGTATCATGAACTATTATGCTTTAAGAAATTAACCCCTTTCATTCCACATGATTTTTACAAACAATATGGATAAAGTTATTAACTTCCTTTCATGGAATGTGAATGGTTTGAACCATCCCATTAAGAGGAAAAACATTTTTATAGTTCTTCGAAGACTAAATGCTCAGATTATCTTTGTTCAGGAAACTCATGTAAGGCAAGACGACAATCAACGATTTTTCAAGTTTTGGAGAGGACAGCAGTTTCATTCAAATTCACAGGCTAAGGTGAAGGGAGTCTCTATTTTCATTGACTCCTCAATTCCGTTTGTTCATTATGAAACAATTTCTGATCCATATGGTAGATTTTTGGTGATTACTGGTGTTCTTCATAACCAAAAAATTGCTATGGTGAATGTTTGTACACCTAATATTGATCACCCTTAGTTTTTTTAATGTACCTTTTTAAATTATGGATGGAGATTTTAACTGCTGTTTGAACCCCTCGATGGACAGATCTGCATCTGATCCTGTGCTTCCAAATAAATCAGCTAGTTTTATCAATTCTTCTTTACTTGACTGGAATGTTAGAAGTCTGGAGATTCTTACACCCAAATGACAAAGAATTTTCTTGTTTCTCTCATGTATATCAGTTATTCTAGGATTGACTACTTTATAATAGATTCTTGGCTAGTTTCATCGGTCACTGCATGTGAGTATGATGCAATTGCTATTTCTGATCATGCACCATTGAAACTATCAATCAAACTACCTGATTCCAAGTTTAGTGCTAAACGATGGCGATATAATGCTACTTTGCTTCAAGATCTAAATTTTGTTAATTTTATTAAAGATCAGATTGCTTTTTTCTTCTCAACAAATTCTACTGAAGAAATATCCAATGGTGTAGTCTGGAATGTTTTTAAGGCATATATTCGTGGATAAATTATTTAATACTCCACGGGATTAAAAAAACAAACTCAAAATGAAATACTGTGGCGTCAGCCTAAACACGGGCCATTTAAGCTCGAACCCTCTGTAGTGGCAGATTTTTCAGATCTTTCGGGTAATTAGCACCCTAGCCGCTAATTGGATCAGAATGGATAAGAGGAATATCTTCGATATGCATGCAAGCTGCCTCAGAGACCTTCAGAGCTTCTTCATTGATAAAACTCCAACACACAGTCTTTTGATGAATATTTACTTTATTGTCAGTCGAAAACAGTAAGATATATCCAAGGTTTTTCCGACTTGTTATGTCAATCTTCTTCGAACTCCAGCTTATTACTTTAGATATCAGAAAGCTCCTCGTGTCTCCGTAACAATGACATGTCGAAGGATTGACCTTCTCCATCGTCCGTCCAAACTAATCTAAAAACTAAACTTCTGCGCAAGCAGTTAAGCTGCAAACACGCCCAAAAACACGTCATAAATCCCACCCACATTATAACGGGCAGTCTAAAATTTAAAGTCGCATGCCATTCACAATGACACGCAAAGCAGGCCAAATGGCCACTACACCCTCGTCAGGAGATACGAGGGCGGGCACTTGACGTCATGGGCTAGAGGGAGTGTCCTGGTACATAAGCTCTCTCACCTCGAGACCTAAAAGAGTTGACCAGTAGCTGAGCCCGAGGGAACAACCTCGCTCAGCTACAACAACACATTAATATAGTTAGCGCACCCACGTAACGTGTGACTACCGAATAAAGAACCGTTTGCACCAACCTGATGTCTCACCTTTATTCACCACGTATGGTGCCGCTACAATACGTATATTGGTTGATGAGATTAAAGAAATTGATAAAAAAATATTCAAAAGCTCCTAGTTTAGAGCTCTATAAGAATAGTTGAACTTCAATTGAGACATGATTTGTTATTAGTATCACCGATTGAGAATCAGCTACTTAAAACCAAAAGTCAATTTTATATACATGGCGAAAAATCTGGTAAATTACTCGCTAATCAGTTGAAAGCGGTGTCGGCCAAACTTCAGATTACTAAAGTGAGTAAATGGGATGGTACACTGACTGTAGACCATGATGAAATTAATAAATCCTTTCAGGAATTCTATACCTCCTGAAACCAATCAGAATTTCCTACTGATTCCAATATAATGCATGAGTTTTTAATGAAACTGAACTTGCCTAATTTACCACATAATGAGTCTCTGTTGTTAGACGAACCCATCAAGGAGGAAGAAATACAGAAAGCAATCGTTTTGATAAATCCTGGTTTAGATGGGTTCACACTGGATTTTTGTAAGTATTTCTCAAGTTTACTGTCTCCCTGGCAATGCAGGGTTTTTAAAGAAGCCTTTTTAATGAATAGATTACCACAATCCTTTTATGAAGCATCTATTTCTTTAATTCTGAAAAAAGACAAAGATCCTATAGAAGTGACATCATATAGACCTATATCACTGTTAAATGTAGATTACAAAATTCTTTTCAAAATATTAGCTATGAGATTGGAAAATATTTTACCGCAAATTATTTCTGAAGATCAGACAAGTTTTATTAAAAATCGTTACTCATACTTTCTTAGGAGATTAATGAATATCGTACATACAGCGTCAAATAAAACTTCAGAATGTGTCATTTCACTTGATGCTGAGAAGGCGTTTGAAGCGTAGAATGGGAATACTTATTCAATACACTTGAAAAATTTAAGATTGGTCCAAAATGTATTTCTTGGATCAAGCTGATATATCATATACCTCAGGCTTCTGTACTTACCAATAATCAGAGATCCCCTTTTTTCAGGCTCTTTCGAGGTACTAGACAGGGCTGTCCTTTAAGTCCTTTACTGTTTGATATCGCTTTGGAACCTTTGACCATCGCTATTAGGGAATCACCTAATATTTCTGGTATTGTCTGTGGGAATAAGACACAAGCTATCTCTTTATGCAGAGATCTGTTATTATTCATTTCTAACCCTGACAAATCTATTCCGGCAATAGTAGCTCTACTTAATCAATTTAGTCGTTTTTCTGGCTATAAACTAAATCTTAGTAAGAGTGAGCTCTTTCCATTAAACATCTAGTTTCGAATTATGGACAGTTTCCATTTAGATTGACTACCGAATGTTTTACTTATTTAGGCATTAAAATTACCAAGAAACACAAGGATTTATTTTAAACCAATTTTACGCCTTTTATTAACCACATCAAACAGCAGTTCACTGTCACCAATGTCCTAATCTCTAATAGGCCGAATCAATGCTATTAAAACATTTTTCTTACCTAAATTTTTCTGCTTATTTTAGGACGATACCAATTTTTATTCCTAAATCTTTCTTTGATATCATTGACTCCAAAATTTCCTTATATATATGGCAGAATAAAAATTCCAGTAAATAATGTAAAGTAAAAATACTTACAGAAATCAAGAAAAGATGGTGGTTTGGCACTGCGGAACCTTGGATTTTATTGTTGGGCAGTTAATGCTCGCTATTTAACGTTTTGGACAAAAGATTTAGAAGATACCCAATGTCCAGGGTGGATAAATCTTGAACGTGATTCTATGCAAGGGTTATCATTGGCTTCTATTCTAGGGGCCTTGTTACCTTTTACAATTACGAGATTGAATAAATATACGACTAACCCAATATTAAGACATACACTTCGAATATGTTTTCAATTTCGTAAGTTTTTTGGATTGAATGATTTTATTTTATCGAGTTCTATCATATCTATTTTTTTGTTCCAACCTTCTAGCACTGATCAAGTCTTTCTGTTATGGAAGAAACATAGACATAGAAACATAGAAAATAGGTGCAGGAGTAGGCCATTCGGCCCTTCGAGCCTGCACCGCCATTCAATGTGATCATGGCTGATCATCCAACTCAGTATCCCATACCTGCCTTCTCTCCATACCCCCTGATCCCTTTAGCCACAAGTGCCACATCTAACGCCCTCTTAAATATAGCCAATGAACTGGCCTCAACTACCTTCTGTGGCAGAGAATTCCAGAGACTCACCACTCTCTGTGTAAAGAAGAAGAAGGGATATTAGTAGCTTTTCGTGATTTGTTTTCGGATGGTTGATTTATGTCTTTTGAACAACTCTCCAATAAATATAATTTACCTAACTCACATTTGTTTAGATATTTACAAATTAGACATTTTTTGAGGGCTACTCTACAGTTTTTTCCGTTACCACATCAAACCGATATCTTAGAATTTTTAAAATATTTGAACCCTTATCAGAAGGGCTTAATAACGACTATTTATGAGTTGATTTTGAAATTTAAAAAAGATACATTTGATAAAATTAAGAATGACTGGGAAAGAGAACTTCAAATCTATTTATCTATGGAGAAATGGGAGAGGATTCTTCAATTAGTTAATACTTTCTCAATGTGTGCAAGACATGTTTTGATACAATTCATGGTGGTTCACAGAGTTCATATGTCAAAAGATAAGTTAGCTCGTTTTTACGGTCAAATAAATCCTACCTGTGACAGATGTAATTCTGAAGTGGCCTCATTGACTCATATGTTTTGGTTCTGCCCACTTTTGGAAAAATATTGGAAATACATTTTTGATACTATCTCTGTAGTTTTAGGTATTGATTTACAACCTCATCCTATTACTGCAATTTTTGGGCTACCAATGTTAGATTCTATTCATCTGTCCCTTTCCGCTCATTGGCTGATTGCTTTTACCACATTAATTGCCAGAAGATCTATTTTATTTAAATGGAAGGCCTCCGACCACACTCCATTGGTACTCTGAAACAATATCATGTTTAAATTTAGAACAAATTAGGAGTGACATTGTTGAACCCTTGGTTAAATTTGATAGGACTTGGGGAAGATTTAATCCACATTTTCATACGACATAAACTGTCCCCTCTCCAACTGTTATAATTTTTTTTACAGGCATACGGTGGAACGGACTTGACGACAATCGGGGACTTAAATTGTTGAAACTCTTTGCAGCTCAGACTCTGTTTTGCTTTTTTTTTCCTCTTTAGTTTAGGGGGGTTTTGTTTTTTCGTTTTTCCTCTTTTTTTCTCTTTTTTTCTTTTTTTCTTTTTGTTTTTATACATATAAGTTCTCTTTTAAACACTTAACTATATTTACATAGAGACCGGGAGGTCTATATTAATTGTGTATTTTGACACTGGACTCAAATTTAGGTTATACCTGCCATTAATGTAACCCTGATCCCTATATGTCAATATCACTGTTATGTTTATCATTACTTTTTTGTTGTTTTGTTTTGGCCTTTGAAAAAAAACCTAATAAAAATATTTTAAAAGAAAGAAAGATTGCAGAGTCTTGAATGGGTTTAAATTTATGGTGGTTGAAAGATAAAGATTGAAATGCACGGATGAGGGTTTTGACCATAGGCACATGAAGCATGAACAATATCATTGCCAAATATGTAAAATAAGGCAACTCGTTTGTAACTTAGCCTGTCAGATGACAAGTAGTTAATCATCATTCTGTGATTCATAAACTAAGATATGATTCATCCTGCGTATTGATTGAATTTTGAAGAGTTGGCCACATTATATGATTTTGGTCAATACAGTGCCCATCATTTATTTATTTGCCTCTGTGCTCCACAATTTGAGATTTGTAATAGAAAAAATCACATGTGGCTAAAGTGCACATTGTCAGATTGTAATAAAGGCCATTAAATACATAGTGCCCCCCCCTCCCCCATTTCTGGGCACCATAATGTTTGGGACACATGGCTTCAAAGGTGTTTGTAATTGCTCAGGTGTGTTTAATTGCCTCTGAAATGCAGGTATAAGAGAGCTCTCAGCATCTAGTCTTTCTTCCAGTCTTTCCATCATCTTTGGAAACTTTTATTGCTGTTTATCACCAAGAGGACCAATGTTGTGCCAATGAAAGTCAAAGAAGCCATTATGAGACTGAGAAATAAGAATAAAACTGTTAGAGACATCAGCCAAACCTTTGGCTTACGAAAATCAACTGTTTGGAACATTATTAAGAAAAAAGAGCACCGGTGAGCTTACTAATCGCAAAGGGGCTGGCAGGCCAAGGAAGACCTCCACAGCTGATGACAGATGAATTCTCCCTATAATAAAGAAAAATCCCCAAACACATGTCCGACAGATCAGAAACACTCTTCAGGAGTCGGGTGTGGATTTATCCATGACCACTGTCCGCAGAAGACTTCATGAACAGAAATACAGATGCTACACTGCCAGATGCAAACCACTGGTTGGCGGCAAAAATAGGATGGCCAGATTACAGTTTGCCAAGAAGTACTTAAAAGGGCAGATGAGACGGAATCAAATACACAGGACAAGGTGTTAAGAAGTCCCTTGTGCCAGTAGGTGGGGAGCATTTCACGACATTCGTTGATTGTTGAGAGTGGTAGACGCTCAACATCGGGGGGGGGGGGGGGATACGTATACGTATATCTTGGCCTGGGTAACCTTCAGGACAGTTGGGCACAGGACACATCATCGGTAGTGTACCCTTGCATCACTGGGTGTTTCGGCCTTTTAACACTATACACCCTCCACAAGGGCGGCCCGCTGCAGGATGATCAGCCCTCAGCGCGTGTCCCGTGTCAAACTGTCCCAAAGATTCACCATGACGTACTTGGGGCCCAGCATGGGTCTTTCCGCTTGAGCCAAATCCAACGGCTGCTTCTTTCAGCCGCGTCTGAGAGTGATCTTATGGTCTTCCGCAGAGCCTGACCGTGGATTCCAAGCTCCTTCAGCAGTCTGATGGTAGATGATGCAACAAATCCTCTGCATCCCACTTCAACTGGATAGACTTTGATGTTCCAGCCACGCTGCGTTGCCTCTGCTGCAAGCTCTGTGTAGCGCAGCTTCTTACGCTCATAGGCCTCCTCAACAGAGTTCTCCCATGGAACTGTGAGCTCTATGATGTAAGCAGTCTTCTGTGAAGGGGACCAGAACACCAAGTCTGGCCTGAGGTTGGTTAGAGCAATTTCAGGTGGAAAGATTGGTTGTCGGCCGATGTCAGCCAACATCCACCAGTCACGGGCCCTGCATAGGTTTCCTTCTTCTGATCTGGTGGAAGGATGTTTAGGCATTTTCTGTCCTTCTCGGAAAAAGGTTGTTGCCCTTAAAGGGTGGTTGCTTGCTCTCGGAGGCAAGGAGTTGGTCGCACACCGCCTGTTCTCAAGGGCTGTTGCCAGGCTTTTTAGTACCGATTATGCCGCCACGTGTATCTTCCTTGTGTGAGGCTGGTCTTGCAGCCTACCATGATGTGTTTGAGGGTCGCTGGAGTTGGGCAGAGGGCACAGGTTGGATCCTCGCCAAACCACTGATGGAGGTTCTTTGGTGATGGAAGCACGTCATATGTCGCTCTGATGATGAAGCTGATCGTGCTTGATTCCATTTCCCATAGTTCTTTCCAGCTGATCTTCCTCCGCTCCACACCTTCCCACTGCATCCATTGCCCCTGTTTGGCAAGAGAGACCGCCTTTGCACTTCTTGCGGCCTCCTCCTGTCGCCGCACCTCCTCAACGAAGATTAACTTGTAGACAGATGAGACGAAGAATAACTTGTATCAGACTGATGGCAAGAGCAAAGTATGGATGAGAAAAGGAACTGCCCAAGATCCAAAGCATACCACCTCATCTGTGAAACATGGTGGTGGAGGTGTTATGGCATGGGCATTTATGGCTCACTTTTCTTCATTGATGATACAACTGCTGATGGTAGTAGCATAATG
Source organism: Raja brachyura (assembly GCA_963514005.1). Next base: position 67,849,372 of record OY740788.1, on the reverse strand, counting down.
AATTCTGAAATGTATAGACACATCCTATCTGCTCAAGTTAAAACAAATGCCTCAAAACTCTGGCCAGCGGTTCATTCCACAGCAAGACAATGATCCCAAAGATATTGCTAAAGCAACAAAGGAGTTTTTCAAAGCTATAAAATTGTCAATTCTTGAGTGGCCAAGTCAATCACCTGATCTGAAGCCAATTGAGCATGCCTTTTATATGCTGAAGAGAATACTGAAGGGGACTAGCCCCCAAAACAAGTATTATCTAAAGATGGCTGCAATACAGGCCTGGAAGAGCATCACCAGAGAAGACACCCGGCAACTGGTGATGTCCATGAATTGCAGACTTCAATCAGTCATTGCATGCAAAGGATATGCAACAAAATACTAAACATGACTACTTTCATTTACATGACATTGTTGTTCCAAACATTATGGTGCCCTGAAATGACGGGACTATGTATAAACGTTGCTGTAATTTCTACATGGTGAAACCAAAATGTATAAAAATGGACTTTATTAAAATCTGACAATGTGCACTTTAACCACGTGATTTTTTTCAATTACAAATCTCAAATTGTGGAGTACAGAGGCAAATAAATAAATGATGGGTCTTTGTCCAAAACATTATGGAAGGCACTGCATATGTCCTCTGTTCAGTTATTTAAGGTTCATACCATTCTTGTAGCTTTACCTTCCCATTGGAAATACGGCTTGACCTTGATTAAATGAAGGCCAACTGGTGCTTTTGAAGCTCTGCTACATGCATAATTTGAGACTTTTTTGAGTAATCATACTTGATTTTTCCTTTTTCTCTCTCTCCCCTTGAGCACTCCTACAAAATATTCTTGTTCTTACTGTTAATACATAAGTCTATCTGCATTCCTGCTACCTAAATAATAACGTCTCAGTATATCAGTCTTGTACCCAAAACTACAGATCTGCAGTTATTCCAATGACATTTCTACATTGCAATATCTGCAATGTGATAAGAATGTACCTATTGGAATGTGGTGCTGTTGAGGTTTGCTTCTTTATTATGGAATAAACACTTTGGATATCCTCACCCTGCATGCCTGTTTCTGGTCCAGTTCGTATTCACTGCATTTTTATTCTGTATGATGATGCATTTTCAGTAACTTGCTATAGTAAATAATAAGTTTTATTTTAAATTGCATTGAAATTCATTATTGACCTTCAATAAATACCTGGGTAAAACTCATTCCAACTCGGGCTCCAATTGCCATAATGTGTGCTTTTCTAACTTAGTGTGGCTATTTTGTTTGTGTGTATATTTTTATTTCCTAATGAGTTTAGATTGTCAAAACCTAATTGCTTGCCAGCACAAGCCCAGGCATCAGTAATTTATAACTGTATTTTGGCTGTTGTGTTGTGTCTATTCTGCTCCCTACTCCCTTGCTTAAAAATAATGCTTATAGTGGGAACAAAAGCACTGTATAGACCGAAGGTCCCTTCTCAAACAGTAGACAGGACTGTCCATTTGTCCTCAGGATTTAAATAAAAAATAGTTACTGCTTCCATTTAAAATAGGCACAAGAAACTGCATATACTGGAATCTTGAGGAAAACACAAAGTGCAGGAGGAAAGTGACATGTCAGGCAGCATCTGTGGAGGGAATGACAATTGGCCTGAAGAAGGTTCCCGACCCAAAATGTCGTCTGTCCATCCATTCATTCCCCCCACAGATGCTGCCTGACCTGATGAGTTCCTCCAACACTTTGTGTTTTACCATTTAGTGTAGTTGTTTTCTGCTTATTAAATACATTTGCATCCAAAACCACATACTTTAGAAAGTTATTTTAATATGATATAATTTCTGAATATTTGAAATAAGTGAAAAAAAGTATATTGTTGGAAGACTAGTCTGTGTCGAGAACAGCAATCTGAAGGGTGTCCTAAGGTGAGGCTCTGGCACTCAGATGGGCAGAGGAAAATGTTAGGCCTTTCAGTTCTTTATGATGTGGTGTCTCATGTTTAAGTAAATATTTTAATAGAACATAGTTGGGGATAAATTTATTTTGTACTATTTTATAGTTATTAAGGCAGATCACTAATCAACGATTTGCAGTTATGAGTTATATTAAAGTTAGCTTACAGTATTATTCCAGTAGTGAATATAGCTATTAGGTAATATCTTCCAAGTTGTATCAAATTTCAGTAGTAAGCAACAAAAAAGTGGCCCTTTTGCTAAATTAGTCCATGCTGGGTTTATGCTTGAACCTTCTCATCCTTTACACTTTGTTACACCATAATCTTTGTTCCTCAATGCTTTTCTACTTGGCTTTTAAATGCATTGTATTTGCATCCTCAAGTTGAGTATCCCATTATTACTGCACCCTTTAGATTTTAGAAATACAGAGTGGAAACATACCCTTCGGCCCACCGTCTCCATTCCGATCAGTGATCACCCCATACATTCACACTATCCTACACACTAGGGACCAATTAAAATTTCCAGAAGCCAATTAACCTACAAACCTGTACGTCTTTGGATTGTGGGAGGAAACTGGAGCACCCAGAGAAAACCCACGGAGAGTGTATAAACTCCGTATAGAAACACAGAAAATAGGTACAGGAGTAGGCCATTCGGCCCTTCGAGCCTGCACCGCCATTCAATATGTTCATGGCTGATCATCCAACTCAGTATCCTGTACCTGCCTTCTCTCCATACCCCCTGATCCCTTTAGCCACAAGGGCCACATCTAACTCCCTCTTAAATATAGCCAATGAACTGGCTTCAACTACCTTCTGTGGCAGAGAATTCCAGAGATTCACCACTCTCTGTGTGAAAAATGTTTTCCTCATCTCGGTCCCAAAGGAATTCCCCCTTATCCTTAGACTGTGACCCCTTGTTCTGGACCTCCCCAACATCGGGAACAATCTTCCTGCATCTAGCCTGTCCAACCCCTTAAGAATTTTGTAAGTTTCTATAAGATCCCCCCTCAGTCTTCTAAATTCTAGCGAGTACAAGCCAAGTCTATCCAGTCTTACCCCATATGGAAGTTCTGACATCCCAGGAATCAGTCTGGTGAACCTTCTCTGTACCCCCTCTATGGCAAGAATGTCTTTTCTCAGATTTGGAGACCAAAACTATACGCAATACTCCAGGTGTGGTCTCACCAAAACCCTGTACAACTGCAGTAGAACCTCCCTGCTCCTATACTCAAATCCTTTCGCTATGAATGCTAACATACCGTTTGCTTTCTTCACTGCCTGCTGCACCTGCATGCCTACATTCAATGATTGGTGTACCATGACACCCAGGTCTCGTTGCATCTCCCCATTTCCTACTCTGCCACCATTCAGATAATAGTCGACCCTCCTGTTTTTGCCACCAAAGTGGATAACCTCACATTTATCCACATTATACTGCATCTACCATGCATCTGCCCACTCATCCAGCCTATCCAGGTCACCTTGCAGCCTCCTAGCATCCTCCTCACACCTAACACCACCCCCCAGCTTAGTGTCATCCGCAAACTTGGAGATGTTGCATTCAATTCCCTCGTCCAAATCATTAATACATATTGTAAATAGCTGGGGTCTCAGCACAGAGCCTTGCGGTACCCCACTAGCAGGCACGTGCCGTGAGTAATAACTTAGGGCAGGCACTCAGTCCGCTTAAAAAAAAAACCGCGCATGCGCAGATTGTTCTCCCCGTTAAATAGCCAGTTCTCTATCCACATCAATACTGAACCCCCAATACGGTGTGCTTTAAGTTTGTATATTAATCTCTTATGTGGAACCTTGTCGAAAGCCTTCTGAAAGTCTAGATATAACACATCCACTGGTTCTCCCTTATCCACTCTACTAGTTACATCCTCGAAAAATTCTATAAGATTCGTCAGACATGATTTACCTTTCGTAAATCTATGCTGACTTTGTCCAATGATTTCCCCACTTTCCAAATGTGCTGCTATCCCATCTTTAATAACTGACTCTAGCAGTTTCCCCACTACCGATGTTAGACTAACTGGTCTGTAATTCCCCGTTTTCTCTCTCCCTCCTTTTTTAAAAAGTGGGGTTATATTAGCTACCCTCCAATCCTCAGGAACTACTCCAGGATCTAAGGAGTCTAAGGAGTATAGACAGCATCTATAGTCAGGATTGAACCTGGGTCTCTGGAGTTGTTGGGCAGCAACTATACCGCTGCGTCACTGTGCCACCCTTAGTTACGAAGAAACTTACAAACAATATTTACTATCTTGTCTTGATAGGATTGCCTCCTCTCAGAAGGTGATGCTCCCTGTGTCTACTCAAAAGCCATCAGAATTTATGCCTCCATTATATCTCAGCCATTCCAAAAGAACCTCAGAACTCTCTCCTGATAATTGCAAACTTTGCATTTCTGTTATCCATTGAGTGATTTTCACCCTTCCTAATATCTTTCTCAAATGGAGCAACTAGAAAACCAAACATAGCACTGCAAGTATGACCTAACCAAGATCCAAGATAGCTTATCTCCATTTTCATTGAAGGCTTTATCAAGGTGTGTTGCTATTTTTGATCATTTATCTTTGTGCATTCCCAGATGTCTATTACCATTTAGATTCTTATTTTGCAAGAATTACTTACCACTATTTATTACTCCACTTGAACACATTAGCAAATTAATTTCCGGCTGTTTGGTTATTAGTTTTATTGCGACATTGCTGTCCTCCGTGCTAACTACCCTGTTCCCCTCCAGATCTGGAGTTGTGTGCAAATCTGGAAATCTTATTTCCAAAGTCGTTGATATAAATCATGAAAAACCTGCCTTGTTTGGCCCACGTTTTAGTTCCTGACACTTTGTGTAAGGTGCACCTTATCCTCAGTTCTGCTCGTCCTGCAGCTGCCAAATCATCTATCTGAAGAAGGCTTGCGATCGGAAACTTCACCTGTTCCTTTTCTCCAGAGATGCTGCCTGACCCGATGAGTTACTCCAGCACTTTTGTGTATAAACCATCTATACTGCTTTCTGACCTAACTCCATATGAATGCTGGCATTTGAACGTGAAGGTTGATTGACTGAAGACAAGCTAAACCAACAAAGATTGCAAAAGGGGTTCTTAATTTGAATTCTTGCATTAGCACCATATTGATGTATCTGCTTTGTATTAAAAGTGCTACGTCTTTGTTTTCCAGGCTCTGTTGGTATGCGATGGATGATCGGTATGACAGAAATACAAAAAGGCTCCAGCTACGGTAACAATGAAATGAAGCAAAATAATTAATTTCCATGGAGACTGGTAGTACTTCAAAATGGAGCTAAAATATATTTTTTGAAGAGAACTTGCGGCAGATGCTAGGGTTGGAGGACGATGCATCTAAATTACTGTGCTTCTTTTGTGAGCAGATCACTGTACGGAACGGTATCTTAATCTGCGTAAAAAGGATAGGATGAATTTTATATCCTTTATGATGTATGTGATGCATGAAACCATTGACACAGTAATGAGACATGGTGAAATTGGATGTTGTTGGAGAATGCAACACTAATAGTGCCACTAAAAGATCTGACGTATTGAGGTTTTCGATATTATGACATTTCAATCTAAATGGAAATTACCTTTTTTCAAAAAAGTGGTGTAACTGAAGAATTCAGTCTTTTTCTAATAACATAAAAATGTGCTTCTAACTTATTTAAATGCATTTGTATTTTACTGAATTTGAGTCATCCTTTAGTGTTACAGGATGCATCTTTTATCACCATATTTGTTAAAATATTTGAGATACTGATCCATCCTTGCCAGAAAAGAAATTGATTCTGACTGGCTTAATGCTGCTGCAGGTTGTTGTCACAAAATGAGTGAACATTAATTGGCTTAGAACCTTTGAATCGTGCAACGTTTAGATGTGGAAGGAGATGTTTTTCCCCACTTTGTCTGTGTGGGTCAAGGAAGAACTACCGAGAATAAGCCCACCTCCAGCAGTGTGTCCAGAGCTGTACAGCCTTGGACCCACCTTGTCCATGCCGGTCATGTAACGGAATAATTTACACTAGATGCGAGTGACTATCAAACTGCAGCTACTTTATTAGCAATAACTTGTCAGACAAGGAGAACAGCAAGAGACTGTTCTCCTTGTCTGACAAGTTATTGCTAATAAAATAACTACAGTTTGATAGTCACTCACGCCTGGTGTAAATTATTCCGGCAGTTTTGGCAGCTCCATCAAGATGTTTAAAATGATTATAGATAGTAGTGTTTATGCAAGTTTCTACAGCTCCCCAATAGCATTCCAATGAACTCTGGGGGTTTTCATAAAAGGGGCTAGTAATTGATCAATTAATTCTGCAATACAATTTAACATACTGGGGTACTCCCATTTGCCCTCTAACCCTTTCCCATGCATACATTTGTCCCAATGTTTATAAACGCAGTAATTGTATCTGCTTCTGTAGCTACCTCTGACAGATCATTCCAGATACGGACTATCCTCCGAGTGGAAAATGTTGTCCCTGAAGTACCTCTTAAATCCCTTCCTTCTCACCTTTAGCCTATGCCCTCAAGTTCTTCTAGTACTCACCAAGTGCTATTTAAATGAAGTGAGGGTTTGTGTCCTTGCCATTATTCCAACCAATATTCCAAACCCCTACCACACCCATCTCTCCTCAAGAGTCAAGAGGGTTTTATTGTCATATGTCCCATCCGGGACAATTAAATTCTTACTTGCTGCAGCACAACAGAATATGTAAACATGGTACATAATGGGGGAAGAGAAAAGAAGAAAAAGTTCAATAAATAACAAATATAGTGCAATAATAATAGTCTTTTACAGTTCAGAGCTCAGAGCTTATTCGTTGTTGTGTTTAATAGCCTGATGGCTGTAGGGAAGAAGCTATTCCTGAACGTGGACGTTACACTTTTCAGTACCTTCTTCCTGATGGCAATGGTGAGATGAGTGTGTGGCCAGGATGGTGTGGGTCCTCGATGATTTTGGCTGCCTTTTTGAGGCAGCGACTATGATAGATCCCTTCGACGGGGAGGTCAAAGCCGGTGATGGACTGGGCAGTGGTCACAACATTTTGTAGTCTTTTTCGCTGCTGGACGTCCTCGACATCCATCTACCAATTTATTCAATTCTCTGTTTCTAGGCAAGGCAAGTGTGTTTTAAAGTACAGAGAGAAGATTTGAAAGGACGAGTATTTGGTGATGGGTGCAGACCAAAATTGTCAAAGTAACAAATACTTTACATTTAGTGGCAAAAAAAAAGAAACAAATTACATGTAAAGTGGAGAGAGCAAAACTTGGGTTAGCGGTTTGGGGCTAACTGAAGCCATCAAAGCCGTCATACACTTGAGGTGCTTTTCCTGAAGCTTACCTTGGGCGGCATGGGAGGCTTAGCAGTCAGCTCAGGGTGCTAACAGCAGGCAATTAATATGACTACCCTGTGAGGATATTGTAATTCAGAAGACTAGATCTTGCAATCTTGTTATTTCTTTTTGTGATTTTACACTGACTTAAATCTCCTTATTCACTCTTATTGGTGATTTACCTTTTAAGTAGCTGTTTCCACTCTCTGGTCTGCCACATTACTTGGCTGGATAAAATTCACCTTCTCTGCTCCCTGCCCTGATTTAGAAGGTATTTTATTTCCTCATAACTGGGTTAAATCTAACTTCATTGGGATCAGTGCCAAATGTTTCTTTTAATTGATAATCCATTTGGTTCTTTAGTTGCAGTCATTTGACCTCATTTGATGTGCTTTCTTTAATCATTATTGATAGTGCCCATCCTATCCATATATCCCCCTCTATCTGATCTAGAAATCTTGTAACCAGGAAAGTTAAGCAGCCAGCAGTTAGTTGCAGTAATAACTAAAATATACTTTTTTTATGTCTACTAATGCCTTCAGCCCATCTGCACCATTCAGTACGCTCCTTGCATTTTGGTACACACCATTTAAGCCAGACTTATTTTTGTATTGTTTCTATTCATTTTTTTGCTCTGCCCTCCATACTTCCTCCATTCTGACATCCGTCAGTCTGAAGTCTTCCCAGCGATGCACATCAGCAGGGCTGGGGCCAATATGCTGCCCTCCACAGGCCACTTTCCACCTCCACTTACTTAGAATTGGTGCCAGGAGTGGAAAGCTCACTATCTCTGCAGCTGCCCTGTTCAGCTACACTCTTCCATTTCTATATTCATTGCTGCATTTGAATCTTTGCCCTACAGAATTTTGTTTGAGTGTATCCTGAACTGAAATGGGGTTCATCACCATGTACCACAACCAGATCATGTGCCCCAGACTGCCTGATCTATCTCTCATAATAGCATGCGGCTTTATCACCAGTTGAAGCTTATCCAGTCATCCAAGCCAGAATATGGTGCGGCACAGGGACAAAATAAGAGGAAGTGGAACCTAAAAGTGATTTCTTAACTGTAAAGTGTGAGTAAAATCTATTTGGAAAGACCTGATCAATCTCTTCCTGCCTTCTAATTGTTAATATGTGAATTTGAACAGAGAGGTTTGCTTGATTTATTTTCCCCTTTCATCAATAAGATGAACTGGCATAGAACTTCACTGGGCTTCAATATCTGAATGTAAACTCTTTCTTGTCGCCTTGAGGGGAAATTGCATTCCATTACTCATTGGGCGATAAGTATTATGACCAGTACATTAACTGATCAGGGAAAATACGATGCAATTCTCTCCATTATTGCTGCAGTCATGTAAACCATATTTCTGATGATTTTGAATGGAGGGACAACCATATCAGTCTGTACTGGCTATTTGCTTTCCGTTTCTTTTGAAAATGAAACAATTTTCTTGCTCTTCAGGATAAGAAATGTAAAAATGTTGTATTTTAAGTTTATGCTCTGTCGAAACTACTTGAATTTTTCACTGTCTTTTAAAATGTGTGCTTTTTTTCCCCTCCCCGCTTTGCTGTCTGAGAATTCTTCATTGTTATTGTCTGCTCAACCAGCTTGCTGTCACAACTCCTAGACCTCAATAATCTCTTTGGATCTGATGGCATTAGATCTTTGTGGGCAACTTTCTTTGAGGTTAGAAACGAGTACTGTGCATCCACATAATTATCCTCACTAACCCAAGTTTTCAAGCATTGACCAAAAGAACCAATATCTGAGGAAGTACAATTCAAATTGAGCCTACAGTACGTTGTGTGAATATTAACTTAAGAACATCTTGTGTTCTGGAATATCTTTGTGCACCATTTCAACATTAACAAAATCTGAGCCCAGGTGGGTAGTGACTGGATTAATTCAAGGCACAGTGTTTCCAATGGTGGAATGGTGCCCTCTGCTGGGGGCTGATATTTAAACTTGTCGAGTGCAATTTACAGGACCATGAAAACATTGTAAGCCTGCTAAGCAATCCTTTTTAGTGCTACCTATTTATGTTCTTGGGTGAGTTCTATTCATAGCCTAACATCCACAATTTATCACAGGATGATTTTAGCCTGTCAGTGGAGACTAACTGTTAAAAGACATGTAGACAATGCATGGGATATCTTAGATGGGGCATCTTGGTCAGCATAGATAAATTGGGCTGCGGGGCCTGTTCCTGTGCTGATACAGTTAATGTTAAAATGCTGCACAAAGATATTCCAGAACACAAGATGTTCTCAAGTTGCTTAATACATCTACAATAACACCATCTGTCTCGTTTTCTCTCAGTTGTGATGCTAAACCACATGCAGCATTGACCAACTCTGCCTCTGTTGAAGTCTTTTTGGCTGCAACGTTGTTACATCTAGACTTTATTTCAGTGGTGACCTCCCTCATTCTTTTCATAAACTCATCTTAAACTATGCAACTTGTATCACATCTGTTTGCTTATTGTTTTCAGTTTGAAAATTATAATTGTTCTTATCCTAGAATTGTGTTGAATGTATTAGCAAATTTGAATGGGGTTCATGAACAAGCATGTAATTAACAAACTTGGATGAGATTCTCACACCTCCATGTTGTCCAGATCGAGAGGGCAGAGGTCATTGGGTGCCAACTACTTTAAAAGACAACCCCAGATGGGCAACATTTCAGGTCAAGACACTGCCAAGGAAGAAAAGATTAATTAATTTCTGCAAACTTGGATTTTTACTTTTTTTAAATTAACATGTTCTTGCAATGCATTTATGGAAATGGAGCTACTGAACAGCTCTTAACAAATGAGTATCTTCTTGAGCTCTATTCATGGTTTTTGGGTGCCATTAATCAATATGTTCTTCACTTTAGTCCCTTAATTTGTGCATATGCTTCATTAAAGGGGCAGGGGTAAATGTCCAAGTTTTAACTGCAGCATTAGTGGTAACAGCTACACGCAACTTAAATTCCAGGCCAAAATTAACTGATAATCTAAAGTAAAATAGTGTGTATTCTGTAATCTTTGTTTTAAAATTCTAAATGTAACTAAATATTTAAAGTTCCAGGAAATTATAACATAATTACATTACTCCTTCCCCAGCTCAACAGATGCCATGTTTGATTTCCCCATATCGAAATAAGTAGCTGAGTAAGTATTGTATTCTAAACCTGATCAGAGGAGCATGTTCCAAAGCAGAAACGCAATGGAATTCTCTTTCCACGTGGGAGGTTTACATTACCAGACCAGCCTGCGTGATGAATTCATCTTCCTCCTCCCTAAACATTCACTCCATGTTCTACTGGGACTCTACTGTGTACTTCCTGCACATGTTCAATTGCACGAGCAGTCCTTTCCTAACCTTCTCGCAATCTAAAAGCCAGGATAGCAAACACCTCACCACCTCTAATTGTCCTGGTTCCAGATGCTTACCACTGATGCCTTTCCAAAGCTAATTAAGGATGGAGGCAAAAACTCCTTGGTCTTTTTACGGTTATAGTATTTTGTGGACTGTTGGCTGCAACCTAGAATCATTTTATTCAAATTGTTAGTTTTAGGATAAAGCTCTTTTGTGTTCGTATACTGAGTCATTTTAACTTCTGAAGTATTTAGCTTTTGAACTGTTCAAATACAATAATTAAAACAAATGTCTTCTGGTGGATTTACTGGCAACAGCTGAACAAGTGCCAACTGGGGGTTAAATTTACATATGCAAATTATTTGTTCAAATTCTAGTAGCCTGTTTTATATATCTATACAAAATGCAGTTCACTGCAAAAGAATGCTTCACTATTATAAAATGTAAACTCAATGATATTGCATAGAGTTGAATAGCCAAGCAAGCGTGCAGTTAAATTTTCTTCAATTATAGACCATTGGCTAAATCTAGCTACACATGCATTTGCTCTCCCAAACACCAAATGTTACTTGCTAGCATTCAACACAGGTCCCACCACATTGCTACTTCACCAGTTTTCCTAAAATAAAGAATTTATTGGAAAACAAGTGTATTTCATTAATCAATCTACAGTCACTGCTGAATAACTCAGATATGCAAACGTTCACAGGAGTCAGTGCATTCTTCTTCCACGATATAATAGATGTGTGTGTAGCACAACAAGATAAAAACATTTTACAAATTAGAATATTTGACAACACAAAACTATTTGGAACCTATAGAAAATTGAAATACTACAGCTGTTACATTTTCCAAAAGCAAGGTCAAAGGAGGGGGTGGGTTATTGGGGGCAGTAACCACAACAGTCTGTACAGTAGTAATGGCACTTCCAACAGAGCATGCAGCTTATTTTAATTTGCTAGACAGTCAATTGCCCAACATGTGCAGTCTCAGCCTATCAGCTTCACAGAAGCAGTGGTACAGTGACCCTGTCAGCTGTGTGTGCGGTCTGCCCTTGTAGAGTATTCTTGGCACTTGCAGTAGTGATTGCTTCTTGTGTGTCTGGTAGACCTCACGAGCTTTTGTTCAAGCAGCCTCATTCTTCATCACAGCAAACCTGGAAACACAAAATATTTAAAGTTGCAATCCAAATGGCAGCATTTCATTCCAAGTTAAGAGGCCATCAATCACAGGCTGGTTCATTATTGCAACATACAGGTGTGATTTAAAGCAACTCAGCATGCAATTGTTGTTAATTGAGTTAGGATATGACTGGATGCTCTTGTCAAATCATCTTTAGGCTAATACCAATGAAACTGGCTACTTTTTGTGACTGGGGAGGTTTTGAGCATCACAAGCCTATCCCAATAGACATACCCCATGATGCCCAAAATATTTGGAAGCCCATGAAGGAGAAGTGTATGAAACTGCACCTTGAAGGAAAATCCACTGAATGCATTAAAACATGACAGTCTACATTCATACTTGTAAGCTGCAATCCAGAGTTAAATGGAATAAACAAGCCTTCACTATGCATTACAATCGTAACAAGGCACCTTGACAAAAGGATGATCCAGAAGCTGGCTAGATGTCCACCGGTGCTTCGGGTCACTTTCGAGGCAATGGGAGAGAAAGCTCTTGCCTTCTGGACTTAATCGTTCTGGGATGGGAGGCTTGTGGCCCATTCCCACCTTGTACATTATTTGGAAGTTATGCTCATACTCATGCCACGGCCTCTGAAAAATAAGAGGATGATGTAATTTGAGAGTTTACAAATTGCATAAAATAATGGATGTTAGTTTAGTTTATTACTGTCACAATCCATACAGTTTCACACATTATGCCGAAATAATGCTCAGATTTCTGGACTACAATCATATCTATCAAAGGGAATCCAAGAGGAGGAAAGTGATTGAATGACACATTAGAGGCTTTAAAATAAACAAAGGAAGCTACAGAAAAGTTCAACAATCTATACATTCTGCGGTGCAGAGTAAGTGAAACCAGACTACAAAACTATTCAAATGAACAGCACCACATATTGCAAGGACATTCTCAACTGCTCTAGAAATAGGATGGTAGTGTTGAACAACGACTAACTGATAAGCAGAAACTAAACTCAGGTATGTATATAGTTCACTGGAAAGACTTGCTGGTGCAATTCTTTAAAAGGATAAATATCTCCAAAACAAAAAAAATTGCACAAAGTCAAAAACACAAGGAACTGCAGATGTTAGTTTACAAAACAAAAGATATAGTGCTGGAGTTATTCAGCAGGTTGGGCAGCATCTCTGGAGAAATGATTAAAGAAGGAACTGCAGATGCTGGAGAATCAAGGGTTATACAAAAAGCTGGAGAAACTCAGTGGGTGCAGCAGCATCTAAGGAGCGAAGGAGATAGGCGACGTTTCGGGTCGAGACCCTTCTTCATCTGTGGAGAACAGTCTGATAAGGGGTTCTAACCCAAAACATCACCTGTTCATATTCTCCAGAGATGCTGCGTTACCCCAAAACTTTGTGTCTTTTTTTCTCCAGCACAAAGCCAACTTTGATCATTTACAGCGGCTTGCAAAAGTTTTCATACCCCTTGAACTTTTCCACATTTTGTCACGTTTACAACCACAAACGTAAATGTATTTTATTGGGATTTTATGTGATAGACCAACACAAAGTGGCACATAATTGTGAAGTGGAAGGAAAATGATACATGGTTTTCAATTTTTCTTACAAATAAAAAACGGAAAAGTGTGGCGTGCAAAAGTATTCAGCCCCCTTTATTCTGATACCCCTAAATAAAATCCAGTGCAACCAATTGCTTTCAGAAGTCACCTAATTAGTAAATAGAGTCCACTTGTGTGTGATCTAATCTCAGTATAAATACAGCTGTTCTGTGAAGGCCTCAGAGGTTTGTTACAGAACATTAGTGAACAAACAGCATCATGAAGCCCAAGAAACACACCAGACAGGTCGGGGATAAATTTGTGGAGAAGTTTAAAGCAGGGTTAGATTATAAAAAAATATCCCAAGCTTTGAACATCTCATGTTCAACCCATCATCCGAAAATGGAAAGAGTATGGCACAACTGCAAACCTACCAAGACATGGCCATCCACCTAAACTGATAGGCTAGGCAAGGAAAGCATTGATCAGAGAAGCAGCCAATAGGAGGAGCCTGGAGTAACTGGAGGAGCTGCATAGATCCACAGCTCAGGTGGGAGAATCTGTCCACACTCCACAAATTGGGCCTTTATGGAAGAGTGGCAAGAAGAAAGCCATTGTTGAAACAAAGCCATAAGAAGTCCCGTTTGCAGTTTGCCACAAGCCATGTGGGGGACATAGCAAACATGTGGAGGAAGGTGCTCTGGTCTGATGAGACCAACATTGAAGTTTTTGCCCAAATTGCAAAACGCTATGTGTGGCGGAAAACTAACACTGCACATCACCCTGAACACACCATCCCCATTGTGAAACATGGTGGTGGCAGCATCATGCTGTGGGGATGCTTTTCTTCAGCAAGGACAGGGAAGCTGGTCAGAGTTGATGGGAAGATGGATGGAGCCAAATACAGGGCAATCTTGGAAGAAAACCGGTTAGAGTCTGCAAAAGACTTGAGATTGGGGCGGAGGTTCATCTTCCAGCAGGACAACAACCCTAAACATACAGCCAGAGCTACAATGGAATGGTTTGGATCAAAGCATATTCATGTGTTAGAATGGTCCAGTCAAAGTCCAGACCTAAATCCAATTGAGAATCTCTGGCAAGACTTGAAAATTGCTGTTCACAGACTCTCTCCATCCAATCTGACTGAGCTTGAGCTATTTTGCAAAGAAGAATGGGCAGATTTTTCAGTCTCTAGATGTGCAAAGCTGGTAGAGACTTACCCCAAAAGACTTGCAGCTGTAATTGCAGCGAAAGATTCTACAAAGTATTGACTCTGGGGGGCAAAATACTTTTGCACGCCACACCTTTTCAGTTTTTTATTTGTAATAGAATTTGGAAACCATGTATCATTTTCCTTCCACTTCACAATTATGCACCACTTTGTGTTGGTCCATCACATAAAATCCCAATAAAATACATTTACGTTTGTGGTTGTAACGTGACAAAATGTGGAAAAGTTCAAGGGGTATGAAAACTTTTGCAAGCCACTGGCTTGCAAGCCACTGCATTTCTAATTGGAAGGAAAGCAAGTTTATTTTCTGGAGTATATGTTTTATTGCCTTCAAATTATGTGCACCATTTCCTCTGTATGTTAGTTTGCACCCATCCTAACATAGAAACATAGGAAAATAGGTGCAGGAGTAGGCCATTCGGCCCTTCGAGCCTGCACCGCCATTCAATGTGATCATGGCTGATCATCCAACTCAGTATCCCGTACCTGCCTTCTCTCCATACCCCCTGATCCCTTTAGCCACAAGTGCCACATCTAACGCCCTCTTAAATATAGCCAATGAACTGGCCTCAACTACCTTCTGTGGCAGAGAATTCCAGAGACTCACCACTCTCTGTGTAAAGAATGTTTTCCTCATCTCGGTCCTAAAGGAATTCCCCCTTATCCTTAGACTGTGACCTCTTGTTCTGGACTCCCCCAACATCGGGAACAATCTTCCAGCATCTAGCTTGTCCAACCCCTTAAGAATTTTGTAAGTTTCTATAAGATCCCCCATCAATCTTCTAAATTCCAGCGAGTACAAGCCGAGTCTATCCAATATTTCCTCATATGAAAGTCCTGACATCCCAGGAATCAGTCTGGTACAAACCTGCAATCTACTGTATCTGTGCACAGAACAGGTTGGATTGATCCAGTCTGCCAATGCCACTTGCAAATCGACTTGCAACAAAGTAGAACAGGATACTGAACATCTCCAATTTTAGGTAGTCCCTGCTTTGTCCTTCTTTCCCCTCCCCTTCCCAGCTCTCCGACAGCCCACTGTCTCCGCCTCATCCATTCTTCTTCCCGCCCCTCCCCCTCACCCACCCCATCAGTCTGAAGAAGGGTCTCGACCCAAAACGTCGCCTATTTCCTTCGCTCCATAGATGCTGCCTCACCCGCTGAGTTTCTCCAGTATTTTTGTCTACCTTCGAACATCTTTGTAATGTTACTTTTAAAATGATACATAGGAATAAAATACTGGGATTTCTGCTAAACCCCAATGCCTTTCTAAGCAATCTTGCGTAGTAGAATATCATGTTATAAAGATTATTCTCAAGGGGGGAGAGGAGTTTGTGCCTAGAGTTTTTCAGATTTAAAAGATCCTGCAGAAAAATTGGCAACAAGTTTATTTTTGTTACTGCAAGATATACTAAAGACTATGTTACATTGTTTAGCAGTATCATTGCACAAATGTCAATAGAAACAATCTCTTTTCAATTTCAATGTACACCGACTGTTAAAGTAGCATATCTGTTAATAAAATTAATGGTGCCAGATTACTGTGGGGAAACAAGTTTTCCTCCTTTCTAGACTTGCTCCCCAAGACAGTTTTTTTCCCTGCCTATCAATTTCTGAAGCAACTTAAAACCCCTGTCTCACGGTGCGAGTTGGCCCTCGTGGTGATCACGTACAGCCAACGTAGCGGGAACGTCGGACCTCGCGCGATCAACTTGTCCACTGGTGGCGCTAACGGCAGGTACCCGCGAAATTTGTGAAACTTGTGAAGTCAAAACATGTTTGACTTTTTCCACGAGTCAAATTTAGTGTTCAAGTTTAAAATTGAAACATTTAGACTCGTTGTAAGAACGTAGGGCCCGTGCGTTTAACTTAGTGATTTGTGCGTCTACCGTGGGAACTCTTTAAAATATTTCAGTGCCATTCACGTTCGAGTCTTAATCACAAAATTTAATTCACCCTCGACTAAATATTCTTTGTTTTTTTGGTCATTTTCGTCTTATTTTCCCACGTGTACAATTTTATATATAATGTATATCCTAAAAATATGTTAAAAAAACTAGGAGTGAAAAAAAAGTTTAATTACCACAGGAGTTGGAAAATCATTCTATTAGAATGATAAAAAAAAACATTCCAACGTCTAAACACTGGGCTTCAGCCCTATCCTACCCTTTCGGGGGGTGATTACTGCAGTTCTTTATTGGAAAATTAGCTATAAAAACCATGGAGATGAATCAATGAACATTGGATTTTCCTGATGCGTAGATTTGGTTTTGCGGTCCGGCCAAGAGGAGGTGATGTGGACATGGTTTCAGTTATAGTTCTAGAGGAACATTGCTTTGGATCAATGTCTCTTATGCACTCCTCAGAAGAACTGGGTGTGCTCTTCACCATTATGGCTCCCAGCCTACCGGTTTCTGATCTGAACAACCAACTTCTTCCCTATTTCTCCTCCACCCACTCCCCCCCCCCCCCCCCCCCCATTTCCCTCTCCTCCTCGGCGCTCTTGTTCACTCACACCCTCCCTCCCTCTCGCAGGGCTTGGTTCAAAGGGGGCAACGAGCCAAGCGGGGTCTGAACCCTTTCTGAAAACGAGCGCAAAGAGAAAAAAAAAAAATATTGTCAAGCGCTCCAAACTTCGTTTAAAATAAGTAAATCCGACCTTGGCTAATAATTAAAAAATAAATCCTTATACAATACTAACAACCTACAAACTCTCTGTCTCTCACGCTGCCTGTTGCCTTGTGGGGGGTGTGTGTCGGAGAGAGGGGGTGTGGGTGTGGAGGGGACCCGATGTGAATGTTACCACTATAGGATGGCGAGGTTGGGCTCTGAGCTGCAGTGATAGAGAGCAGAGAGAGAGAGAGAGGGGGGGAGAGAGAGTGCGTGTGCGCGTCAGCAGCAAAGTTCTATACAACGGGGGTACACAAAAGGCTGGAGAAACTCAGCGGGTGCAGCAGCATCTAAGGAGCGAAGGAGATAGGCGACGTTTCGGGTCGAGACCCTTCTTCCTTAAGAGAAACGCAGTGGGTGCAGCAGCATTTAAGTAGTGAAGGAGATAGGTGACGTTTCGGGTCAAGACCCTTATATACAACGGGCTTGTACGCGCTGGCAAGATAGGTTTTCTTTGTTCTCGTCCGGGGCTTCAGAGAGATCGGAGAGAATTAAGCCTCCCTTGCACACCACTCCTAACCCAAGAGCCTTGTCACCCCAGACAGATTAATGACGCCCCCCCTCCCTCATGCCTGGGCACCAAAGCAGCTCAGGAGGCGAACCCTGAGCTCCGTCTCCCAACAATCTGATGCGCATTTTCCCTCTGTAGGTCATATTAATAGATGCAGCCGCGCTGATTTCTATCTTTAACTCAAAGCCGCAGGATGGAGATGTTTTCTTTAACATTGTTGCTTTATTAAAACATACCTTCATTCACGGTTGGCTCAAGTGTAATGGGAGAGGAACTTGGTAACTCGGGAGAGCACCTTGGAACATCGCATAAATAACATGCCCGTGGGAACTCGGTTAAACACTTGACCATAAACTTTGAATCTCGTGCATAACCACGAGTCCGTTTTTTTTCTTTCACTTGGGGTCACTCTTGGTGGACTCGCACCGTGAGACAGGGCCATAAGTGTTCTCCAGTTCTCTCTGCCTTATAACCAATTTGGCCAGTGTAATACAAATGTCGTTCCCTATTTCATTCATCACGTTACATATCCAATTCATACTGCAGAAACACATGTTATGTCAGAACTAGTAGTTCTGCAGATCAGGGCAGTGTCTTCCAGGACCAGACACTGCATGTGTGACCACAAATCTTTTCAACATTTGGAAATCTTCCAGTAACAAATTTACACCATGATAACAAACCCCCTGTAGATCAATTGGCCACATTATGTATTTCAATGTAATTAAACCCTTGCCTGAAATGTACCAGCAGAATGGTTTTCCAAAGTAAAACAAACTATTCTGGGATGTTGATTAAAATGTAGTACAAGTTATTTACAATAGTAAAGGCTGTAGAGGTCTAATCATCAAGTACATTAAAATGCTGGAGAAGACTTTAAAAGATCTCCCTTGAAGTGGTCCCTTGTTTGCAGGAAAGTGGTGCCGAGGCTAAAGATCAGACATGATCTTACTGAACAAAACAGCAGACACAAGTCCAGCAACCAACTTCGGCCTCAATTTATATTGTGGTGAAGTGATTTAATTCACAAAGTTAGAGAAACTAACTGTAATAATCAAGTCATCACTCTAAAAAAAAAATCCTCTCTGAAGCTGGAATTCATAAAATATGGTAATCTAAATGCACTTTCTACTTATTTATAATTTAGTCAACAGAAATACATTGGCTATTAAAAGCAATGTGGAATGTAGTGAATATAACTTTTTCTTGAGGGAATCATTTTTCATTTTCAAATTCAGCAAAGAAAATAAGTAATGATGTGATTTACAGCCAGTATAAAATCTATTGTTTTTGCACTGGGCGTCATGCACTGCCTAAACTCTGGACAAGAGTCCAATAATGAGTTGTAATCCTGCGGACTTATCTCTCGATCTGAATGATTCAATTCTGCATCTGCAAGAAATCCTGCAAATCAAGTTGGATACTTCGCAAGGATAAGAACTTTATGATTCACATCCCATGGCATTTGATGAAAACTCTGGGTACTGGAATAAATAGTTGATATTAACAAAGCCCTGATAATACATCCGGCAATAGTGTTGAAAGCAACATGACCTGCACAGTTCCACTTTAAACTCATTTTTGTCCGGAGGAGGTCATGGGGGAAAGCAGCTGAAGGACACACACGTCAAATGTAGCAAGAACTCAGGAACATTTGTTCAACGCTATGTGTAGCTGCTACTCCTACAGATGTCACTGCTCTGAGTAAATATTCCTGCAACCTCAATGACACAACTGAACTTACACTAATCAGAGAGGCTCGACTTCATTTCACTCTAGAATGCAGGTTTCAAGGGAACTCCAGATAATGCTTCACATAGACACATTACACTAAAATAGGAGAAGGAGTGGATCACATGATCCTTTAAATTTACACTGTCATAAACGGATCTGAACTTGGCTTCCGGCCTGATCCCTATTTCCTCAATTTCTCTGTCAATTCAAAAAAACCCCAAATGCTGTTTACCAACAAGGTGTACAAGCAGATACAACAGGCAGTGAAGAAAGCTAATCGCATGTTGGCCTTCATAACAAGATGATTTGAGTATAGGAGCAAAGAGGTCCTGCAGTTGTACAGAGCCCTGGTGAGACCACACCTGGAGTATTGTGTGCAGTTTTGATCTCTTAATTTGAGGAAGGACATTCTTGCTATTGAGGGAGTGCACAAGCTTAATTCCCAGGATGGCGGGACTGTCATATGATGAAAGAATGGAACGACTGGCATTGTATTCACTGTAATTTAGAAGGATGAGAGGGGATCTTATAGAAACATAACATTATTAAGGGATTGGACAAGCTAGATGCAGGTAACATGTTCCTGATGTTGGGGGAATACAGAACCAGGGGGCATAGTTTAAGGGTAGCCCATTTATAACTGAGGTGAGGAAAAACCTTTTCACCCAGAGTTGTGAATTTGTCGAATTCTCTGCCTCAGAAGGCAGTGGAGGCCGATTCACTGGATGTTTTCAAGAGTTAGATAGAGCTCTTAGGGCTGGCAGAATCAAGGGATATGGGGAGAAGGCAGGAACGAGGTACTCATTGTGGATGATCAGCCATGATGATCACATGGAATGGTGGTGCTGGCTCTAAGGCCTAGTCCTGCACCTATTTTCTATGAACACATATTATCATGTAGTGTAGACAGACACAAAATGCTGGAATAACTCAGCGGGTCAGGCAGCATCCCTGGAGAAAAGGAATGTTTCAGGTCTGAAGGCTTACTCCATCATTTTGCGTCTATCTTTGGTATAAACCAGCATCTGCTGTTCCTTCCTACACACCTTATGATGTAATGTCCTGCAGCGGCCATTACACAATGACAGTACACTAAAACATACATTCAACATATCTCACCTTGCCTGTAACCATTTCCACAAGGACACACCCAAGGCTCCAGACATCTGCAGCTCGCCCATGCCCTTCACCCTTTGCTCTGGTGATAACTTCAGGGGCCATGTACGCTTTAACAGAACAAAAGCGAGACAGAATAAGTTAATTAACAAAGCAACATTTATCACTTCACAGTCCACCTGGACTGCATTTGCTTGTGGAATCTTTCTGTTTGCAAACAACTACTGTTGGTGTTGTCACAAGTAGCTGCTGTACTTCAAACATGCTTTGTGCACTGAGCTCCAGTCCCCATATCCACTTCCTGGCAACTTTGTAGTCTAAAACCAGTGGTGAGTTTTGTCTAGGTGGAGGAGTGGTTACCAAAGTATGAAAACTTTTCCAGAATTACAACCTGTTCTGCACCAGGCAGTAAAATTATAGATTGGGTGGCACAGTGGCGTAGCTAGTAGAGCCGCTGCCTCACAACGCCAGAGACCCAAGTTCGATCTCCAATCTCAGGTGCTGTCTGTGTGGAGTTTGCACATTCTCCCTGTGACTGCACATGTTTCCTCCAGGTGATTCTGTTTCCTCCCACATTCCAAAGACAAGCGGGTTTGTAGATTAATTGGTTTCTGGAAATTGCCCTTGATGTGTAGGAAGTAGATGTGAAAGTGGAATAAAATAGAGCTATGTTAAGACAGGTATACGGATAGGATAGGTTTAGAGGGATATTGGCCAAACGCGGGCAGTTTTTACGCTGTATGATTCTGATGAGTGTGAACGGTGATCGCTGGTCGGTTGGGACACACTGGGCAAAGGGCCTGTTTCCATGCTGTATCAATCCAAAAAAAAAAAGTTTGCTCTGTAGAGGAACTGGCACCAGCTCATGCATATATGAAATAATCTAAATATTAGGTCCAAAGTTCTCTCAAATTTTTTTCCGTTAAAGTACCAGTGACTCTGTCAGTGGGCAACCACAGATCGTGGTAGGAAGTACAATCCAATGACTATGCATTCCCAGGTTTGGGCTCTACTGGATTGTCAACTTCACTTGGGTCAGGGCAGGGAAATCAAGACTGGTTCCAGCATACCTGGGCTGGAGTGAGGAAAAACAGAGAACACTCGCACTCGCGTGGACAGTAGCTGGAAAAGGGATTGCGGGAGTTATATCGTCAAACCTGGGATCGTCAAGCCTGGGAATGATATGCATCGTGTTCTGGCAGATAAGATTTGTTTATCTTGGCATCGCGTTGAGCTGAAGGGCCCCATTCCTGTGGCTGTTCTAAGTTTTATCTGAGCTAAACATTAACTTGGCACTAGCTGCACCCACTTGGCCTAGATAATAGAACACATTCTATCATCACAAACTCTTTTCCAGCAGGAATCAGTACTTGCGAAATAGAAAAAAATGGAAAGGGCTCTTTTTTAAAAACAAAATACACGTCCTCAAATCTGAGCTATTTGACACAAACAACTAACAAGGATAATCTCCCCATTGGTTTTGTTTGCAATTGTTTGAAATTATCTTCTGCAATGAAAACTGATGGAGAATAAAGCAGCTTTTGTTTAGCATGAGTAGAACGGCTTGGACCACATGGTAATTAATTTTATGCAAAAGAACTCCATAAGGAATAGGAGGTCACAGGACCAAAGTTGTACAATTTAGGGCACCATACCATGTTAATTATTCAGCAAGATCACAGCTGATCTACCTTGGACTTTACTTTCCTACACAAGTCCCATGCCCCTAGATTATCCGTCTTTGTCACTCCCAGGGATCCACACCTTCTACGAAAAGCAATTCCATGTATTCATAACCATCTGTGTGAAGACCTCAGTCCAAAGTGGCCAAACCATTCCCCAGAGATGATGCCCTTCTCTCATACATTGTATAAAGAAGCAACCGTACTATCAAGCCCCTTCAGAATCTTGCATCAGTCAACAACACCACCTCTCACCTGGGAACATTGGCCTATTGGCAAATATTGGTCATTCCTCAAAGCCAGTCCTACCTTCCCACTAATTAATTTAGTAAACCTTTGATTGATTGGATCACTGACAAGCAGCCTAAAACTGCAGACTAATGTGATCTCACCAAAGCTTTTTGCAGTTTGAACAAGGCATTGTACTCTTGATCAAAAGATTCCTGTAGCACAGACCAAACTGCCTTAACCCACTAAAAGTCAACCGCCGTTACTGAGAAGCTGAGAGATTTTCTATCTGCCATTCAAATGTTTATATTATTAGTTCAACAAGAAAACCAGCCAGACCACAGGTTTGTGACCTTAAATCAGTAAAGGTGACCTCACACATTAATTACAGTTCACTTTTCTGGAGACAAAACATTTGTATCACCTATAAACCGTATGCACAGATTTAAATGAATGATTAGTGGGAAAGGCAACTTCACCGCACAAGTCTCTTACCAGCAGTCCCGAGAGTACTGTTCACTTCACCAGGCATGGTCTGGGCAATATTCTTCAGCTTTACTGAACAACCAAAGTCCCCCAGTTTGATCTTACCTGATGAGGTGAGGAAAATATTGGCACCTATAATAAAGAAAATTAAGTGAAGGATTGCTGAAATGTAAATGACTGTATTTTAAATTTAAATACTAATTTAAATTAGTATTGTATTAGTGCATTTCATTACTAATAGTTCTAGAGCTGTGTGAAAAGTTTTGGAAGGATGGATTATAGTTAAAGAAAATTTAGAAATATAGTCAGGAACAATTGATAAGTTTCTGTAGATATACGTATCAGCACTGCTGGAATCATTTACAATTACAAGCTCAAAAGTATTTTGCTGTTTAACAGTTTCTGTTTCTCTCAATGTCTGTTTTCTGTCTTGATTAAAACTGATTAAAAACTCATTAAAACTTGACTCCAATACCCGTCTAATGTTCAAAAGACACTTTGATTTAACAAGCTTTAACCATTCAGATGAATGAAGCTTGATATCTGTCATCATAAAACCAGCAATGTCAAATTGAAGTAAGCTGGCCTTCAATAAGTTTTACACAGTGTAGAGGAATCAAAAACAAGATGACATACATTTTAGCTGAGAGCAAAGATTTAATAGGAACTTGAGAAGCACCTTTTTTACTTAGCGGATGGTGGGTAAATGGAATGAGCTGGCAGAGGAGATTGTTGAGGCAAGTACTAAAACAACATTTCAAAGGCACTTGGACACGTACATGGATAGGAAAGGTTCAAAGGGATATGGGCCAAATGCAGATGAATGGGGCTAACTTAGATGGTGCATCTTGGTCAGCATGGACAAGTTGGGCTAGAGGGCCTGGTTTTGTGATGTATGACTCTTAAGTGAAATATGACCACTGAATAAGCATGCAAAGATATCAGGGTTGAGGCATTGTAAACAATACATTACTAATAGCTCTAGAGCTGTGTGAAAAGTCTTGGCTGCTTGCACTATAGTTCTAAGAAATTTTAGCATTCCAGTCAGAAATAATTGATAGTTTCTGTAGATATTTTAGCACTACTAGAATCATCTATAGTCACATGCTCAAAAGTACTTTTATTACATAAGGTTCCCACCACCAGTTGCTCACAACTGCATTAGATTATGTTAATAAATCAATTGTGATGATTATTGTATAATATGCAGCAGTACACCCCAATACATTCAGTCATGAGAAGGGTCCCGACCCGGAAAGTCACCATTCCATGTTCTCCAGAGATGCTGCCTGACCTGCTGAGATA
Source organism: Raja brachyura (assembly GCA_963514005.1). The sequence continues at coordinate 67,825,039 of OY740788.1, read as the reverse complement.
CTCCAGCACTTTATCTCCATCTTTGGTATAAACCAGCATCTGCAGTTTCTTATTATTACATAAATATTCAGTATTTGCTGAATCTAGAACTGATTGAAGACAAGGAATAAATTCTGCTCCTTGCATCTGTAGATTTGTGCTGAATGCAACACACCAAATGAACAACTCAGCCTTGACTAACTTGTTCTTGTGACAGCCGGATTCCTAATTGTTGTTTAGCAATAAAGCTCCAGAAGATAGTTGATCATGCTATCCATTTGATAATAACTGCAAGCCTCCCAAATCGATGCTCTTACTTGGCAGGTCAAATGCAGCGTTGCAGAGGGCTGTCTTTTCATGAACATGAGGCACTTTATGGAGTCTGCCAGAGAAAATACGTGCACAGAATGCAAGAAATAGCTCCACTTCTAATTCCTACAAGATTGGCAGATGCAATTTCACAATAATGGCTGGAACCTGCAACACTCAGTATGTTTAAGGGAAACTCTTTGTCACACAGCAGAAGTAATTGCTGATTTAAATGTCCTCACCCTGATACAAGCTTTCTCTTCCCCACCCCACTATAAACCTTTCAACCATGCACTGCAGCAACTTTAATGTAGACAACTAATCTTGGCATCTTACTTTGATGATTCAGGTTTTTTTTTCAGGGAGAACGTGTAACTGACACACACACACACACACCCCCCCCCCACACCCCCCCTCTCTCTCTCTGGGGCTGTGAGGCAGCAGGTCTACTACCAGCCGCACCACCTTAAAGTTTTTAAGTACAAAATATTACTGTGAAAGTCTTTTTGCATGCTGACTCCTGGCTTGGGGTAAAGCAAGTGCGATTATTAATTTAGGTTAGTTATATGTTAACATAAAATATAATATATTAACCTTGGCATATTAAAAAAAACTCTTTCATGGTAATATTTTATACTTAAACGCCTGAATAGTGAAAGATGCCAAGATTAGTTGTCTAAACTAGAGCACATTTCAGTTCAGTGCTTCATGGTTAAATTGATGCACAGATTTCTTTTGAACTGCACAAATGAGAATAGATTTCAGAATCCAATCCAAACCAAAGGCCCCCGTTAACATTGGCAGATACTGATCTTTAAACCACTAGCAGAAACTGGCTCACATAATCACTAATTTATCATCAGCAAGTTACTTTTGTGGTTTGTTTATTCCAGTTAAACATCCAATAATGCCATCCCATTGGCCAATAATTGCACTAACTAAAATATCACAATGTAAGGAAAAATGTTTAAAATATAAACACCATGTAGAAAAGCAGCTGCTAGGATTAGCTTGCAATATTTCAAAAAAATCTTTTGTGCATGCATTACCCTTGATATCTCGGTGCACAATCCCATGTTCATGTAGCACATTGATAGCTGTGATGATCTGCTTGGTGTACAATCGAATGACGTGCTCCTGTAGACCAAGCCGAGCCACCTCTTCTAGGGTGCCTTCATCACAGTACTCCATGAAGATGTACATTTCTTCCTGAGACCAAGATAAAAAACAAGTTCAAAATGCATGGTGACTGTATTCAGTTTGGTTTAGTTTATTGTCACATATACCGAGGTACAATGAAAAGCTTTTGTTGCTTTACAAATACTCTTTCCAGTCAGCGGAAAGACATGATTACAATGGAGCCATTCACAGTGTACATCTACACAATAAGGGAATAATGTTTAGTGCAAAATAAAGCCAGTAAAGTCCGATCAAAGATAGTCTGAGGGAGGTGGTAGCCCTCCAGTTGGTGATATGATGGTTCAGTTGCCTGATAACAGCTGGGAACAAACTGTTCCTGAATCTGGAGATGTGCGTTTTCACACTTTTGTACCAATTGCTTGATGGGAAAGGGAAGGAGTGACCAGGGTGAGACTGGGCCTTGATTATGCTGCTGGTCTTGCCGAGGTAACGTGTGGTGAACCATGACACTTGTCTGTTAATTCTAATGAGAAACTAACCAAAGAGGCCCACAAGGACACATCTTGCTGCATGTTGTCCAAGAGCGTGAGAATATAAAAATACTGCCCTGAAGGGTGTAAACTGTAAGATTTACATGGGGCCAACTCCTGTTTCAGTCAGTGCCCTGAAATGCCAGCGGTAATTAACACAGAGAAACTGTTAAAATGAGTTCGGAACAGAAAAATAATTTCAATGGGCACTCATTATTTAGTTTACATGGTTCCAACATTTACAAAAGAATCAAGTTTGTTGTTATTAAGGTTAGTTTGCCTGCGATTCTAGTTTCTTCAATAATGTGTACGTGCTATGATTGTACTGCCACTTTAACCTGGAAACAGCTCATCTACCTCAGTCCCATGTTACAGAAATCACTCAGGTGAGGCAGGATCAGAACCTGACAATGTGCAGTTAGAGAGGCTTTTAATCTTTGATTGGTTGGCATTGAAATGAGACATGCTGTTGGAGTAGAGATTTTAAAAAGTGGAGCGATTGTAATGCGTGATTGCAGATCCACTTCTGTGACTAACACACAAAGAGTCGCCTAGCTTGGGTGCCGTCTCGGATCTCTCCGCTCCTGCACAAGCTCTCTTTTTTTCTCCAGAGTCTCACCTTGTTGAAGGTTTTGGAGACAATCATTAGGGACCCTCATTCAGCACACAAATCCCTAACATCCTCACCAAACATGTCAGCTGATGCAAAGCTTTGGTGCGTTGAACCAAGCCAAAGTGTCAACCTTCATTAAACAACCCAGGGAAAAGACTCACAATGTACTGGAGTAACTCAGCGGGTCAGGTAGCATCTCTGGAGAAAAAGGATGGATGGCGTTTCGGATAGGAACCTTTTGTCAGAAACCAACCCAAAACGTCACCCATCCGTTTTCTCCAGAGGTGCTGCATTACCCAATGAGTTACTCCAGTACTTTGTGTCTATCTTCGGTATAAACCAACAACTCCAGTTCCTTTATAAACACCAGGGAAGAGACTGTAGGCTCAATTATTACTTTAGCCAATGTTCTTTTGACTATTGGCTAGTCCTGGACATTAATGGAAGCATCTTACGGTAACATTTTCTATGTAAACATTTTCTGAATTGAGACAGCAAGTTTTAATAATTCAGTGGAAAGGCATTTCACTGAGAAAGCATTCCTTTAACAGCTCAATACCGATCAATGGAAGAGGGAATCAAAGTGTTCTTCTCTGCAAAGATGACGACAGAGGAAATGTTATTTAAATCAGTATGACTGGTGGGTATTTGAATTACTTACTCTGTGAAGTTCTACACCAAAATATCTAACCAGGTTTGGGTGTTTGATACCTTCAAAAATTTTCAATTCATCTGCTGTCTCCTTGATTGTTTTGTGATCATTTGGCTGGAATCTGATCTATAAAGGACAGAAAACCATAATCTTAGCATTCAAAGAAGAAAAATAGTTGCATTTTACCAACAAACAATTTTCTTCAGTGTATTTTGTGCTGTAATGGAAATTGAAACCAATAATTGGAGAGATAAAGATGGTCGGGGGATGTTGCAGAGCCCATGGAGGGGCAATTCAGGGTTGTGCAAGAGGCCAACTTTGCAGAGGGTTTCAGCAGCTGTGATACGGAGAGTGAAACCCAGAGAACAAAGACCTAATGTAAGGCAGGGAGCAAAGGGATCAGTGCGTGATCTTGAACTGGTGCATGTGGATGCTAGCAGCAGAGATTAGAATAAACTCAAGAGTGCAGAGGCCAAGATGGGAAGCCAGCTAGGAGCATACTTGGCAACACACGTGGGTGCAACAGAGCAGCTGTGCACCGGATCCAGAGAGCAGCCAGAGGACCCCAAAGGATTAGAAAAGTTGACATCATTGCAAAAGAATAAGGTGCTTTTAGGATTCAGCTGGAAACAGATTTTTTTCCTGTAATGTTTTCAATTCTCACACATTTCAGAAAATAGTAATTTCAATGCAGATTCATTGATGAGTCATAGTCATACAGCAACAAAACAACACTTTTGGCCCAACTTGCTCAGGCTGACCAAGATGCCCCATCTACCCTTCTTCCCCCTGCCCGTCTTTAACGCATATCCCTCTAAACCTTTTTTATTCATGTACCAGACCAAATGTCCTCTGGCAGCTTGCTCCATACAGCCACCACCACAAACACAATCCATTTCTTAGAGACTTTTGGACAGGCACATGATTATGCAAGGAATGGAGGCATATGGATTATGTGCAGGCAGATAAGAGTTGGTCATGGCATCATGGACAGCAGAGACATTATGGGTCAAAGGGCCTGTTCCTGTGCTGTACTGTTCTATGTTAAAGCGTCAAGCAGGAATATATATTTGAATATTTTCTGTATTTGCATGTTGTTATTTTGATCATTAAACAGCAGGTAGAGAGGTTTGTTTTTTCTGCGGTGCTACAACCTACCCTAACTCAGCATACAAGAAACACTGTGTTTGCAGCCATTTTGAGAGCACTTTCCCCGAATACAAAATGCACTTACTTCCTTCATTGCCATTAGCTCTCCGGTGTCTATATTTATACACGTGTACACTTTTCCATATTGTCCTTCTCCTGCAGAAACAAAGTGTTGCCATTTAGTGGGCTTTCACCAAGAAAGAAGCTCCCATCATTACACAGTGTATTATGCAGAACATGTAGTAGTAGCCTCCCCCCTCGGTCATGACTGACCATGGGTGATGCATCCTGGTCGGATGCAAGCCTGGGCGATGTCAAATGGTGGACAGCTGTTGCCCATGCAGCACGTCCCCCCTCACCATGTCGCTGATCGATCCAAAGGAACAGCAGGGCCGTTACAGTTTGGCACCAGCGCCGTCGCAGGAGCTGCCAGAGAGAGGTTGTAGACAACGACAAACTGCCTTAGGGGCTCCGACTCCGGATTTTCTTGAGGTTTACTCCTGGAGCCTTTTCCATGACTGGATCTGGCCACAAGGCAGTGGAGGTTTTAAATCAGAGTTTTCCCTCTCCTAGATGGACTGCCTTCCCAGGCTGACGAGCCCCATCTGCCCGAGACTCGTGCGGGCAGGAGCGTCTACCTTCCCGTGCAGGTCTATAGCACCTGCCCACTGCCCGCTCGTGATCCATTCCCTGCATGGCATCTTTCCTATAGCAGGGTGACCAAAACTGAACGTATAACTCCAAATGCAGCCAATGTGTTGTCCAACTGTAACATAACGCCCACATTTCTATACACAATTCCCTGACTGATGAAGGCCAATGTACCAAAAGTTCAGTTCTTTCCCAATCAACTGCTTTAAGAGCAATTATTTTTGTTATTATATATAAGCATAAGGAAACCTTGGAATTATGCCAGCAAAACCAATAAGTGTTATATTGCTCGAATCCTACTGCCAATTATAATCGTCCTTGGAAATTACAGTAGTTTGATATGTGCTGAATTCACAGGGGCAATGCAAATTAAATGAACCAGCTGCTAATGGGAACAGCTTCTCCCAATCTGTGAAGTCTGGCAAGCTCAAGAGTCAAGAGTGTTTTATTGTCATATGTCCAGGATGGGACAATGAAACGCCTGCCTCAGGAACGCCTGACGCATATCTATAGCCCAGTATCCCTCTGGCAAGAGAATCACAGGTCCGATAATGACCTTTATCAAGCCACATTGTGCGATAAAGCAAGAGTTTCGATTTCATCATCTTTAAAACACACTATAAATAGTATCAAGCAAAATAACAAACTTAAATCTTGACAGACACAAGAATCTGCAGATGCTGGAACCCTGCGTAGAACACAAGGTGCTGGAATAACTCAATGGGTCAGGCAGCAGCTCTGAAAAACATGTATAGATGACGTATAATAAGATATAATAGGAATCTAAGGGCAACCTTCATACTCAGAGCATGGTGGGTATATGGAATGAGCTGGCAGAAGAGGTCGTCAAGGCAGGTAGTATAACAGTATTTAAAAAAAGTATTTGGACAGATACATGGATAGGAAAGGTTTAGAGGTATATGGGCCAAACATGAGTAAATTGGACTAGCTCAGATTGGGCATGTTGGTTGACATGGATGAGTTGAGCCGAAGGGCCTGTTTCAATGCTGTAGACTGTGACCTGAAATGTCATCTATCCATGTTCTCCAGAGATGCTGCTTGACCTGCTGAGCTACTCCAGCACTTTGTGTTCTAAACTTATATCTTGGTTTTAACAAGTGCTGTCCTAAAGAAATCAACTGAGTACGAGCGATCGATAAGAGAAAAGTGAAAACAACTGGATGGTCTTGTATGTATTGAATGCAGGAAAGGCACATTGCTTTGAATAAAAAGGTCAAACATTTAACCGGTTCTGATGAAGAATTCTACATATTATTCAACAAGCCTTGAATCCTCAGCATTTCCTATTGGCTTTGAAGCAAATTTAGGGTAGTCAGAATCTGCTTGACTAATTTTCTGGAATTTTTTGAGGTTGTAACCAGGATAATGGACGAGGGAGAGCCAGTGGATGTAGTGTACCTGGACTTTCAGAAAGCATTTGATAAGGTCCCACACAGGAGAATAGTGGGCAAAAATTAGAGCACATGGTATTGGGGGTAGAGTGCTGACCTGGATAGAAAATTGGTTGGCAGACAGGAAACAAAGGGTAGGAATTAACGAGTCCCTTTTAGAATGGCAGGCAGTGACTAGTGAGGTACCGCAAGGCTCGTTGCTGGGACCGCAGCTATTTGCAACATATATTAATGATTTAGATGAAGGGATTAAAAGTAACATTAGCAAATTTGCAGATGACACAAAGCTGGGTGGCAGTGTGAACTGTGACGAGGATGCAGGGTGACTTGGACAAGTTGGGTGAGTAGGCAGATGCAGTTTAATGTGGATAAATGTGTGGTTATTCACTTTGGTGGCAAAACAGGAAGGCAGATTATTATCTAAATGGTGTCAAGTTGGGAAAAGGGGAAGTACAACGGGATCTGGGGGTTCTTGTTCATCAGTCATTGGAAGTAAGCATGCAGGTACAGCAGGCAGTGAAGAAAGCGAATGGCTTGTTGGCCTTCATAACACGAGTTGAGTATAGGAGCAAAGAGGTCCTCCTGCAGTTGTACAGGGCCCTAGTGAGACCACACCAGGAGTATTGTGTGCAGTTTGTCTCCAAGCACTTGAGGAAGGACATTCTTGCTATTGAGGGAGTGCAGCGTAGGTTCACAAGGTTAATCCCCGGGATGGCGGGACTGTCATATGTTGATAGATTGGAACGGCTGGGCTTGTGTACTCTGGAATTTAGAAGGATGAGAGGTTATCTGATTGAAACATATAAGATTATTAAGGGTTTGGATACGCTAGAGGCAGGAAACATGTTCCAAATATTGGGGGAGTCCAGAACCAGGGGCCATTGTTTAAGAGTAAGTGGTAAGCCATTTTGAACGCAGATGAGAAAAAACTTTTTCACCCAGAGAGTTGTGAGTGTGTGGAATTCTCTACCCCAGAGGGCGGTGGAGGCTGGTTCTCTAGATGCTTTCAAGAGAGAGTTAGATAGAGCTCTTAAGGATAGCAGAGTTAAGGGATATGGAGAGAAGGCAGGAACGGGGTACTGATTGTGGTTGATCATCCATGATCACATTGATTGGCGGTGCTGGCTCGAAGGGCCGAATGGCCTACTCCTGCACCTATTATCTATTGTTGGATCATGTGCACAGACAGGAGTTGGTCTTGACATCATGTCAGCACAGACACTGACCAAGAGGAAAAGAAAAACAGATTGATAAGGTTTCTCCTGTAACACAAGTACTGCACATGAAGTTATGCAACCTTAAACTTGGATCTTAAATCTTTAACTCCAAAGTTACCTATTTTGTTTCCTCTTTGCCATTTAAACGTCACTTTCCTTAATCCAACTTGCATGACATTGTCGTAAGATTTAGGAATGTCGCAGATTTGACCGATTATATTTTTTTGCTTCATTTGATAGTTCTGTTGCTCTTCAAAGGACTTGATGCACTTCCGTACAGCATCAATTCGACTCTGCTTGGCGGCTATGTCTGAGAAATAAAACAAACAAACCCTGAGATGGGAATGTACAACACACACATCAGTCAGAACGAGCAAGACCTTCCACCCTCCAACGAGGTGTTAGATATCGGTGGAATAAGCAATGCTCCCAAGTGAAATGCTGCTGTTCCTTTTACTGAATGACTTCATACTGACATTATTCCATTCCATTTACTGCTTGTATTTTCAAGATTCATCTTTATGGGGAATAGGGCTTCCTCTCTCCGTTTGCAGCAGCATGAGGATAAAAGATAAACAAACCAAAAAAAAAGGAATCAAGGCCAAGGAAAACTACATTAGACTTTAGAGACACAGCGCAGAAACTGGCCCCTCAGCCCACCGAGCCCACGCCAACCAGCGATCACCCCAGACACTAACACTATTCTACACACTAGGGACAATTTACAATTTTATTGAAGCCAATCAACCTATAAACCTGCACGTCTTTGGAGTGTGGGAAGAAACTGAAGCACCCGGAGAAAACCCACACAGTCACAAGAAGAACGTACAAACACCATGCAGACAGCATCCTTAGTCAGGATCGAACCTGGGTTTCTGCGCTGTAACTCAGTGTCACAATCTCCGATCCAAATATCCAGCAACCATGATAATTTGGTATCTGGCTCTTCACGGACCCATTCCGATATTCTTTTGGGCCCTGGTGAGTTTGAAACGGCTTGGGAATTTATGTTTTCAACTCAAGCCCATTTCCAGATCTGCCTTTAAACTCACCAAGTTCACTGCAAAATGTATTATAGTTTAGTTCATGGAACAGACCCTTCGGCCTACGGAGTTCACGCCGACCGTCGATCACCCGTCCACACTCATTGTATGTTATCCCAATTTCTCATCCACTCCCAATACACTGGTGGCACATTAGAGAGAAATTAACCTACAACTCCAAACGTCTTTGGGATTTGGGAGGAAACCGGAGCACCCGAAGGAAGTTTAAGTTAGTTTAGTTTATTGTCACGTGTACCAAAGTACAGTGAAAAGCTTTTGTTGCGTGCAAACCAGTCAGCAGATAGACAATACATGATTACAATCAAGCCATTTACAGTGTACATGATAAGGGAATAACTTTTAATGCAAGATAAAGCCAGGAAACCCACGTGGTCACAGGGAGAACGTACAAACTCAACGCAGACAACACCCGATGTCTCAGGCACCGTGAGACAGTGGCTTTACCAGCTGTGCCACCCTCGTACTGCGATGATATGCCTAAAAAAAAAGCAATTTAATACTAGGTTGGGGTATAAATAGGTGTAACACCCAATGGTGTGGGAAATCTGTCAGATCACCAGCCAAGTCCCTGGGGTGCCAGACTGTCACTAAATGTAAAGGACCAGCGGTCTGCAACCATCACTAAGCGTTTTGCAACAAAAGTTCGTAAATGAGGGATTCTATAATGATATAAATTCATTTATTTTACTTTAAAAGATGTTGCAAAGAATACATGCTTTGATTGGGGCAACACAGTGGCGCAGCAGTCAATCTGCTGCCTTACAGCACCAGAGATCCTTGTTCAATCCTGATCTCGGGTGCTGTCTGTACAAAGTTTATACGTTCTCCTTGTGATTTTTCTCCGGGTGGTCCGGAGAAAATTCCTCCAGGTTTCTTCCCACACTCCAGAGATGTGTGAGTTTGTAGGTTAATTGGCTTCAGTAGAAATATTGTAAATTGTCTATTGTGTAGGATGGTGCTAATTTACAGATCACTGGTCAGCGTGGACACGGTCGGCTGAAGACTGTGTTCCCATGCATCTCTAAAGTTTTCATGAAATCACAGAAAGAAACTGAATCCAAAAATTTGTAAATGGATTATATCAAAGTCTTGAAATGTTATGGCAAGTATGATAACAAAAAAAAAAACGCAATACCTTTAGACTGACTTAAGAGAGACCGGAGCTCCCAACTTCTCCGCACATTCACACCTGCATCCCCTTTAGGGTACGTGGGCTCTGGAGAGGAAGAATAGTTTCAAAACAATTAGTTGCACAAATGCAAATGATGGGTGGCAAAGCATTAGCAATTGTAGACAAACTAAAAGTATGTTTTTATCAGTTGTTCGGCTTTTAGATGACACAATGTTGTGGAGAGACTCGTGTTTCATGGCACTCCTACACCATGGTGTACCCCTGTATTACTGCCAATCCCGTAAAGGAAATCACAAACCGCTACCAAAAAATCTGAAGTTAGACACAAAGTGCTAGAGTAACTCAGCAGCTCAAGGCAGAATTTCCAGAGAAAAAGGAAGGGTGACGTTTCAGACGTGAAACACCACCCAAGCCCTTATAAACTCACCAGGGCCCAAATCTCCAGAGACGCTGCTTGACCTACTAAGTTACTCCAACACTTTGTGTCTATCTTCGGTAGAAACAGGCATGTGCAGTTCCTTTCTACACACCAAATATCTGAGGTATACTATAAAAAATCCCTCTTGCAGAATGCGTGTGTAATTTTTAATTTTATTTAAGGCTCACATTTCTTGGTGTATGAACAGATAATGTGGATTTGCATAATGGAAAATTAGATATGAAATGTTTTAGAACCTAAGATAGTACAGTACAAGAATAGATCTTTTGGCCCACAATGTCAGTGCTGAACGTGATACCAAGACCAATTCTTATCTGCCTGCACATAATCCATATCCACGTGTTAAGCAAAAGTCTCTTAAACACCAATCATGTCAGCTTCCACCACCACTAGCAGCACATTGCAGGCATTCACCACCCTCTGCATAAAAACTTGCTCCACACATCTCCTTTAAACCTTTTTCAGAATGTAAACTCTACCCTTCCCCCCACCCCCTTCAGTAACATGGGGGCTTTTAATTCCTCCAGATTCAGGAACAGTTTCTTCCCAACTGTTATCCGGCATCTAAACCTTCATACCAACAACTAGAGAGTTATCCTGAGCTGCTTTCTACCTCATTATAAACCCTCAGACTATCTTTGATCGGACTTTACTGGATTTTCTCTTACACGTAACTCGGTACACGTGACAATTAATTAAACTCAATTCAGGGTTAGGAGAAAGCTGAGAGAATTGGTGAGGAAGTCATCAGCAGCATAATGTTGTTTTTGGTTCAGACTGTGGAAGTGTAGAATGTAGAATGGAAACTGGAGGGTGCCCCCAGGGTAGTAACGTGAGTAACGTAGCAATTGCACACAATTCTCATCTACAATGGGAGAGATGTAAGCAGAACAAGATACAGACGATGACACACAGTTGGGCAATCAAGGGGAGGGACTGAGGCGATTGGTGCAGTCAGCACTGTCAAGGGCTGTGGGCAGGTCACAAAGATTGAGAGATATTGTTACCATGGACACGTTGTGCTTTGTAATCTCCCACAAGGTTAGGAGCCCTGGGCAAGGCTTCAACATGAGGTTGGTGGAAAGATGGCCACGATATTCGAGGAAACGGTAAGACAGGATGACAAATAGGACAGCAAACGTCACGTGTGGTTCTTTTCAGCAAGGGGATGGCAATGTGGGGAAGGGTCCAGAGGTTTACGAGAATTATTCCAAGATTGATTGGGTTAACTTATGATGGGCATTTGACAGCACTGGAGCTGCACTTGCTGGAGTTTAAAAGGATGAAGGGGGACATTGAAACTTACCGAATAGTGAAAGGCCTGGATAGAGTGGATGTGTAGAGGATGTTTCCACTAGTGGGTAGGTCTAGGACCAGAGGCCATTGCCTCAGAACAAAAGGACGTACCTTTGGAAAGGAGATGAGGAGGAACTTCTTTAGTCAGAGGGTAATGAATCTGTGCAATTCATTGACACAGACGGCTGTGGAGGTCAAATCAATGGGTATTTTTAAGGCGCAGATTGACAGATTCTTGATTAGTAAGGGTGTTCGGGGGTTATGAGGAGCAGGCAGGAGAATGAGGTTGAGAGGGAAAGACAGATCAGCCATAATTGAATGGCATAGAGCTGGCTTGAAGGGCCAAATTGCCTAATTGAGCTCCTATAATTCATGAAGAACAGTGCAGAAACATCTGGCTGGTCAGGCAGCAAGTGTGGAGGGAAAAACAGGGTTAACGTTTCAGGTCGATGCCTTTCCCACTGTTTCTCTCTCTACAGATGTAGATACAGATCAGGTATCTCCTAAATTCTCTCCTTTAATGTAACATTCCCAGTAATCCCTTGTCTTTTTGCTTTTCAACAAAACAGAGCTAGGAAGAGAAGCTGGGTGGCTTGATGTTTGGGAAATTTTAGTTCAAAGGAGGTCATCTTATAGATGAGGTCATCTTACAGGAGGTCATCTTATAGATGAGCTCAAGAAAGCAGGGGGAAGGAGTGGGGTTGGGTGAGGGGAAACAATGGTAGGAGAGGAGAAAAAGCTTGAGAAAGTGTGAAGCTCATCCTAATCTTGAACCATTGCCTTAGAGCAGGGGGTCTCCAAACTATGGCCTGCGGGCCACATCCAGCCCGCCACGAGATTTTATCCGGCCTGCAGCAAGATCTTAATACGTTCCGTGCAGCGGGCTATTTAGCGACTTCTGTGGTAGCGGGTTCTGTGCGAGCAAGAAAAAACAGCGTCCCCACTTGCCCCGCCCCTCCCGTCTTTACTTGACTGGCGTCAAAATCTTTTTTTCCCCCTCAAGGACCCGACAGCTCCATGGATAAGTTTCCTTTTGTGCCCCCCCGGCAAGGCCATCGCCACCCTGTGTCGGCGGCGGCGAGCGTCCTGGAGCCGGGGAAAGGAGAGGGAGAGGCCGAGGGTACCCGGCGCGGCATCGATATCAGATATAGATATAGAGATAGAGAGACAGACAGAGACAGAGACAGACAAAGAGAGTCAGAGAGGCATAGAGAGAGAGACAGAGAGCGACGGACAGAGAGACAGAGAGAGAAAGACAGATGCAACGAGACCTGGGTGTCATGGTACACCAGTCATTGAAAGTAGGCATGCAGGTGCAGCAGGCAGTGAAGAAAGCAAATGGTATGTTAGCATTCATAGCGAAAGGATTTGAGTATAGGAGCAGGGAGGTTCTACTGCAGTTGTACAGGGTTTTGGTGAGGCCACACCTGGAGTACTGCGTACAGTTTTGGTCTCCAAATCTGAGGAAAGACATCCTTGCCATAGAGGGGGTACAGAGAAGATTCACCAGACTGATTCCTGGGATGTCAGGACTTTCATATGAGGAAAGATTGGATAGACTCGGTTTGTACTCGATGGAATTTAGAAGATTGAGGGGGGATCTTATAGAAACCTACAAAATTCTTAAGGGGTTGGACAAGCTAGATGCTGGAAGATTGTTCCCGATGTTGGGGGAGTCCAGAACAAGGGGTCACAGTCTAAGGATAAGGGGGAATTCCTTTAGGACCGAAATGAGGAAAACATTCTTTACACAGAGAGTGGTGAGTCTCTGGAATTCTCTGCCACAGAAGGTAGTTGAGGCCAGTTCATTGGCTATATTTAAGAGGGCGCTAGATGTGGCACTTGTGGCTAAAGGGATCAGGGGGTATGGAGAGAAGGCAGGTACGGGATACTGAGTTGGATGATCAGCCATGATCACATTGAATGGCGGTGCAGGCTCGAAGGGCCGAATGGCCTACTCCTGCACCTATTTTCTATGTTTCTATGTTTCTATGACAGAGAGAGAAAGACAGAGAGCGAGCAAGAGAGCCAGATAGAAAGAGACAGAGAAAGAGAGACAGACAGACAGAGAGACAGACAGAGAGAGGCAGAGTGAGACACAGAGAGAGAGAGAGAGAGAGAGAGAGAGCGACAGAGAGAGAGAGAGAGAGCGACAGAGAGAGAGAGAGACAGACAGAGAGAGAAACAGAGAGAAAGACAGAGAGAGAGATAGAGAGACAGAGAAAGAGAGCCAGAAGGGCCTGTCCCAATTGGGCAACATTTTCAGCGTCAGCCTGAAAAGAGGTTGTCGCGTCGTGGACGGGTCGTGACGCGTGGTGACACATGTAGTGACGCGCGGTGTCTCCCAGTCGCCCCAGGATTTTGGAATGTTCAAAATCCGGGGACGACATCTGGGTGTCTCATCATGTTGTGCGCCCTGTCACACGCTGACGTATGCTGTCCTGCGGGTGACGCCCAGTTAGAGTTAGGGACCACAGATGGGCTGTAAAATATTCTTCCTTCAATGCATGGATTTTAAAAATTAATATGTTAAAATTAGTACAATAAAATCAATTGTGCAAATGAAAAGATGTCTGAGTTGTTCAACTTTATTTGCAGATGTATTGGTCCGCTTCCAGATCCAATCATCGTCTCTAACTTTTCACAGGGATGGATTCAGTGAGGGTAGACTGAACTCCCCTCTCCTCTCCACCCCCATCTTCCCCCCTACCGACCCCATCCTTCTCCCCTCCCCTCTCACCCCCCCATCTTCCCCGCTTCACTCTTCTCCCCCTTCTCCACTCCTCCGCTCCCCTCACATCTCCTTCTCCCCCCCCCCACTTTCCCCGACGCCCCCCATTTGTGGACTCAGCCTGTGACAGCTAGATCCCACTAATAGTACTGCATAAAGGCCACATCATCTGTTTTAGTAACATTGACTATGGGATAAATGCAGACTTTGGGAACAACACCCCCCACTTCCCTCCTTCGTCCCCCGCCCCGCCGCCTTGCCTTGCTTCAAAATGGGTGGTGGGTATTTAGACTCAGTGGCCGGAGCAGGTGGGTGGCACTGGTACATTGGCAACATTGCCTGTACCCAGTTGAAAAGCCCGCTGCCTCTGGGGGTTTGGAGAGACCATTGGAAGAGAGATCTGCCTCTGGGGCAACTCGTGGCCAACAGTTTAGTTCCCATGAGGAAGAACATTGGGGGTTCGAGTCCAACCCCTGGGGCCCTTGTGTCACATTTAGTTCAGAGATACAGTGCCCTTCGGCCCACCAAGTCCACACCGACCAGCGATCCCCCACACATTAGGGACAATTTATACTTATACCAAGCCTATCAACCTAGGGTTAGGGTTAGGTTTCCTCCCGCACTCCAAAGGCGTACAGGTTGTATAAATTGTCCCTAGCATGTGTGGGATTGCGTGCGGGGGATCGCTGATTGCAGCCTGGGTCCACAAATGGGGGGTGTTGGGGAAAGTGGGTGGGGGGAGCGTTTGGAGAATGGGAGAAGGGAGGGAGAGGGGGAGGAGGGGATGTGAGGGGAGAGGGGGTGGAGAAGGGGGAGAAAAGTGGAGCAGGACGAAGGATGTGGAAGGGAAGAAGGGGGCGAGAGGGGAGGGGAGAGGGTAGATGGGGTGGAGAAGGAGGGATGGGGGCGGGATTGGGGGGGAGAGGGGAGAGGGGAGTTCAGTCTACACTCACTGAATCCACCCCTGTGAAAAGTTCGAGATGGTGATTGGATCTGGAAGCGGACCAATACATCTGTAAATAAAACTGAACGACTCAGACATCTTTTCATTTGCACAATTGATTTTATTGTATTAATTTTAATATATTAAAGTTTAAAATCCATGCATTGAAGGAAGAATATTTTACAGCCCATCTGTGGTCCCTAACCCTAACCGTAACCCTAACCCTAGCCCTGACCCTAACACTAACCGGACGTCACCCACAGAACAGCATATGTCAGCATGTATGTCATACAACTTGACGGTTTTACGGGTGTCAGTCACTGACGCACGCAGCGCCGAAAAAAATTGCAGTGGGACAGGCCATAGAGAAAGAGGGACAGAGAAAACGACAAAGAGAGGCAGAGAAAGAGAGAGACAGAGAGAGGCAGAGAAAGAGAGAGACAGAGAGAGAGAGACAGAGAGAGAGAGGGAGAGAGAAAGGCTGAGAGACAGAGTGACGGAGAGATACCGAGAGAGAGACAGAGAGACAGAGAGAGAGACAGAGAGAGAGACAGAGGGACAGAGAGAGAGACAGAGAGAGAGACAGAGAGAGACAGAGAGACATGGAGAGAGACAGAGATAGGAACAGAGAAAGGGAGACAGAGAAAGAGAGACAGAAAGAGAACAGAGAAAGAGAGACAAAGAGAGAGAGACAAAGAGAGAGAGACAAAGAGAGAGAGAGACAAAGAGAGACAGACAGAGAGCGAGAGACAGAGCGAGAGACAGAGGGAGAGATACAGAGAGACTGATACAGAGACAGACAGGCAGAGAGAGAGAGACAGAGAGGGAGACAGGGAGGCAGAGAGAGAGAGAGAGAGAGAGAGAGAAAGAGAGACAGACAGAGAGAGAGAGAGAGACAGAGAGAGACAGAGACACAGAGAGAGAGACACACAGAGATGGAGAGACAGACAGGGAGAGAGAGAGACAGACTAGACAGAGAGAGAGACATTACATTTATAAAACTGACATTTCGTTATTTTATCCTATGGCCCGCAAAAATGTGCCAAATATATAATGTGGCCGTCAGACTGAAAAGTTTGGAGGCTCCTGCTTCAGAGAGTGGACTGCTGCAGCTACCTCACCTTCACGGTCTTCCGTGGGACTGGAATGGCGGCTCAGTGACTTGAACTGAAGCTCAGCTGCTATAGACGCCAGGCGGTCATTTTCAGGGACACTTGAACCTCTGCTTTTGAAAAAACAAAATTCACCTTAGTAATCAACATATTTCACCGTCGGCATTATGATACATATGAAATCGTTGCTGGCAATATTCTTTGTGGCATATCATGTGAACACCTTTGATTTATTATGCATAAAGACATTGTGCGTTTAAAACTTCTTATCCTCTGGAGGGAGATAGCTCAGACATCGCACTGCCAATAACTAAGGAACCGCTCACCCAAAGGTGCAATGTCAAGCTCTGCAGACAGTCTGAAGAAGTGATCCGACCCAAAATGTCACCCATCCTTTTTCTCCAGAGATGCTGCCTGACTCGCTGAGTTATCCCAGCACTTTTTGTCCATCTACAGATAAAAGGTGTGTTATCACAGGCACTGTCACAGCAGGCAAACCAAGGACACCACATATACAGGTCCCATTGACTAACTGCTTCAGTGCTTGTGGACAAAGCACCACAAATATTTCATCTTCTGAACAACTACCTTAATTTCCCATGAAAATCACTAACTTATTAAATGCTGTATTCTTATCTCAATACACTTGGCATTTTGTAATGCATGGAACTATTTTTTGGCTCTATGTATTTGTGGCCAAACCCTAAAATTTCAGAAAGGGAAACTGTATTCAATTGCACCATCACTTGTCTGTAAAGCCTTTGCAAACCCCTTTTCTTCCAATTAAGCAACTTTTGGGCTTGCATCACACAGAACATAGAACAGTATAGCACAAGAACAAGTCCTTCGGCCAACAAATCCTGTGGCAAACAAGATGCTGAATTAAACTAATCCCAGATGCCTGCATGTGATCCACATCCCTTAATTCAGAGCATATCCATGTGCCTATCTAAATGCCTTTAAAGCGTCACTATTGTATCTGCCTTCACCATCACCCCAACCAATACGTTCCAGGCACCCACCACAATCTGTGTAAAAAAAACTTGCTCCACACATCTCATTTGCAAGATCATCAGTCTGAAGAAGGCTTCTTCCCTGAAACTTACCTCCAGATGTGATGTCTAACCCTCTGAGTTACTCCAGCATTTTGTGTCTATCTTCAGTGTAAACCAGCATCCGCAGTTCCTTCCTATCACTTGCCAGGCTTTATCCTCTCTCTCTGTTTTCTCCCACTCCCCCGCTACAATCAGCGTGAAGGTTCCCGACCCAAAATGTCACCCGTCGGTGTTCTCCATACAGGCTGCCTGACCCTCTGAGGTACTCCACCACTTTATGTTTTTGCTAAACATTTCTCCCAACTGGTACACTAAGATGAAGACATGACTTCATTCCACCGTGACATTACCTTATTTCATTTGCTGAGGCGACAGGTTTGGTGTGATTCAGGTCACCGCCAACTGCTGGGGTCAAGCGAAGGACACTGGCTCCACACAAGTTCCGTACTTCAGATCCAAGGCTTCTTGGACTGCAATGAGGAGAGACACAGAGAGCAAGTCAAAAAAATGTAGCTGAGACGGAGACTCTACAAACTACAGGCAGTGGGATCTTGAGGAAAACACACAGAGCTGGAGGAACTCAGGCAGCATCTGTGGAGGAAATTGATAGGTCAGGAACATATTTCTGAAAAAGATTTCTGACCGAAAACGTTGTCTGTCAATTCCCATTCACAAATGCGGCATGGCCTGCCGAGTTCCTCCAGCACTGTGTTTTGCTCAAATGTAGCCAACATTTAACACAAGTAGTGGTAACATTTAACACAAGTAGTAGTAACTCAGCGGGTCAGGCAGCATCTCTGGAGAACATGGACAGGTGACGTTCGAATAGGGAACCTTCTTCAAACCAGACCCGACCCCGACTTCAGAACAGAACTGCCAGACCGAAAGAAGGGTCCCGACCCAAAACATCACCTATCCATGTTCTCCAGAGATGTTGCCTGACCCCACTCCAGCACTTTGTGTCTTTCCTTGGTAAACCAGCATCTGCAAATCCTAATTTCTAGTTTGTAGCATTTTTTTTTGCTTTGCTTACTTATTCACATATGAAGATTGATGTCAGGAGGAAGCGTCAACTGGGGGTATTTTACTAAACTGACCACATCCTTTACGTTGCACCAAATATTCCACAACCACATTAACTATAAGCAACCCAAAGTTGTCTTACACTGTGATTAATGGGCAGCACAAGAGATGGAGCAACTGCCTCACTGCTGCAGTGATCCTGGCCGTGGCTCCTGGTTGATATGGGATTTTATGCTCTCCCTTGGGTTTCCTCAAGATACTTTAGTTTGCCCCATGTCGAGGACGTGCTGGTTGGTAGATTAACCGGCAGCTGTGAATGGCCCCTTCTGTGGGGTGGATGCTCAGAGAATCCGGGGCAATTGTTGGACATCTGCAAGAGGAAGTTGCAGGGGAATAGTGTGGGATAGGTTGCTCCAAGACCGAGAATAGAGTTGATGGGCCAAATGGCCCAATACTATGCCGTAAGGGAAAATTAAATATAACAGGGTCAAACCACAATAGAAAGACACAAAGTTCTGGAGTAACTCAGCAGGCCAGATAAATATCTCTGGAGAACATGGATTGGTGAAGTTTCTGGTCGGGCCCATCTTCAGAATGATTAGTAATGTTGCCTGACTCGCTGAGGTACTCCAGCAATCTGTGTCTGAAAGCCACCAGCTACACTTCCTAGTTTCTACACTCAAACAACAACAGATTTTGCACTGATACCCAAACTCATGTGTTCCCAGAGAGTACTGATTGGTTACAGCACTCCTGATCCAGAGGCCAAACACGGACCTAATATACAACATAGTGTTTGCTGTCGGGAACCAACTAGGAGCCGCAGTAGGCCATTCGGCCCATCGAGTCTACTATGCCATTCGATCATGGCTGATCTACTTTTCCCCCTCAACCCCATTCTTTTACCTTCTCCCCGTAACCATTGACACCCTTACTGATCAAACATTCCCTCGCTCTGCCAGCGCTCCCGCAACATGTGAGAGTCACATCTTTGCCACGGTTCACCCATGGTTGTTGAGAGCATACCTGGGCTGGCTGGTGGTGCTGGGGTGTAACACCGGGGATGGGGGTGGTCAGGCTGACGGGCATGGGAGGGAGGCTCGTTGCTGGGTTCCTTGTGGTTACACACACTGCCCAGGTCCCACAGCCTCTCTCATCACCCACCACCTGTTGCTTGTGATGGAAGCTGCCGACTACCCCTCCATTGTGAGAACAGTTGGGTCAGAGAGCCCGAGTAAACAACCACTGTCAGCTAGTTTGAAGGGGACAAGTACATTTTTGGCTATTTGTTTAGTCTATATACACTTATATCCCTTGGCATTTTCAGACTAAGCTAAGATCCACTCTCCACGGCTTGAGACCAATGAGAAGACTAGAGCTGCTCTCGCAACTGTTCAACAAACAGCTTATGTGAACATTTAAAGTGTGCAAAGTCGGAAAAAGTTTCAAGTTCAGACAATGTGTCGAGATTAGGTGGAAAACTTCACCTAAATCCTTCAGATGTGGGGATGATGAGGTGTGGATTTGGTGGGTCACTGTGACATCGCGGTACTTTGATAGGACGAGGGCTATTTCGATGAATCCCTGCAAATATACATAATAAGTGAATGCTATACAGTTACTGGATTTAATCCATAATATCACAATAATAATTTCCTGTACACAGAAATCAATTAATATTCCATTAATGAAAGTTAGCAACAGGTTTTGATGATTGGAAGTTCACAGCCCAGGTGCACGTTGGAAGTAGATTAAACAGTAATTTCTGAAATTGAACTGGATATATATTTCAGCAGGTTAAAAATTATTAGCATTATGGAGAAAATGTAGAATTTCTCATTGCCTACATCACAAGGCAAACTGAACCATGGCAAGAGGTTTAAAATTAATGTTATAATTTTCTAAATAACTTATTGAAAGGACTGGCTCAATACTGAATGATCTGTTTCAGTGCTGTATGATTCTAATTCAAGTATTAATTTTATAGCAACTGGAAGTTAACAAACGTCTGCTGTTGATCTGAAATAAAACAGGTAATGCTCATAATACTCAGCCAGTCAGGCAGCATCTGTGGAGTGAAACAAGGTGAACTCAAGGCAATTTCTGAGAACAAGTTAATCGTTTGTGATATTTGTTCCGTTTTGTTCTTTCTCCAATAGCACGTCCCATGACTAGCCACCATTTGCCCATCGTCTATAATGGGCTCACCCATCTCAGATATCCCTTCACCTTTTCTATCCTGACCCCCATCTCTATAATTTAAAACCAACTTTCCAAGTTCTGATTAAGGCCCTTAGACTTCAAACATTAACTCAGTATCTCTTTCTGCACAGATTCTGCCCAAACTCCTTAACGTTTCCTGCATTTCTCCTTCTATTATTAACTTTTTTAAAAAAAAGATATCACCTATTATTATAAAGAAAAGCAATAAGCATTACCAAGTTTTCAGTTCAAATAATAAGAATGATTACACACTAAAATTGTCTATTCAAAAACCAAGGTTAATAGCTTGATTCCTATAGATATATTACCAAAGCTGCAAATTTCAAATAACAGTAGGACATCTGAAGAGATAGCAACCTTGCTGGTACAACACCAGGGGTACAATGATTAGTTATGCCGTTTAGTTTAGTTTAGAGAATCAGCAAGGAAACAGGCCCTTCGGCCCACTGAGTCCATGCTGCCAGTGATTACCCGTTCACATTGGTTCTATGTTATTTCACTTGCGCATCGAGTCTCTACACACTAGGGATTATTTAAAGCGGTTGTGCAACATTGATATCGAATGGCATTATATAATAACATTTACCCAAAGTACCAGCGCAACGCAACTGTGATCAGCTGCATTATTTGTACAACACTCAAGAGCACGAACCTGTGACAGGGCTGTGAGGTTTTCCTATAACATGTCCGATGCATTCATTCATTAGAGACTGAAAACTCTGCAAAAAGTGGAAAAAAATGAGAACTCACACAATGATTATGTGCACTTGTCTAAGATTAAATATAAAAGGAGCAACATAATAAACATGCTGTTAGAAAAAAAGATATTCAGGATTTCCAAATAATTGGAGCACAGACTATAAGAGATTTAATGCTTCCAGTCTTGGTCTCTCTGCTCTTTGGGGACTTTGCTGTAGTCAAACTCATTGCCAGATTTCCTGTAACACCACAATGAAAAGGGCTCAAATTACTGGAGTAACTCAACGGGTCAGGCAACATCTCACCCACTGAATTACTCCAACACTTTGTGGCTTTTTTAAAACCAGCCCTTTTGAACTGGGGTTGCCGCTTCTTCTCCGCGCTGGCTGTGGGCCTCGAGAAGATGTGCCAACCCTAGCTCAACTCCCGCCGGGCCCAACGACAGGCCCGGATCCCACCGGCGCGAGGCCCCACCGTCGCGATGCCTCACTGCCGCCGCAGCCCCATCGTCTCAATGTCTCCTTCACCGCCGCGGTCTCGATGCCTCCTTGATGGCCGTGTAAAACCGCAGCCGGGGCGTCAGTTCATTTTAATCCAGCCCTCCCCCTGACGTCACTCGAAGCTCGTGGAATATTGTGCGTGTGAAACGGGCGCCTTGTCACTCGAGCCATCGTGCCTGCCCACCTTATTGTGACGTCATCAGGGGAAGCTTAAAAGGCAGTTTTGTCTTTTTTTAAACTTTTATCACCAATAAGTCGTGAAATAATGCATCAAATCTTAAGTCAAACTGATGACTGCTTAGAGGGGAAAAATGTGGGTCGGAATATGCAAATTTTTTATCTTTACGGCATAGCATTTTGCCAAAAATATAAAGACATATATACACACATGCACACAAGATTAGAGTTTTAAAGTTATACTAGACCAAGTGGGACCCAACGGGTCCCCTCAACACGCGGTTGCGGGCGGCCTGCTCCGTCACTATTATCCACTATCCCTGACACATAGCCCCCAATTTGCAGGAGGAGGGTAGAGAGAGAGGGCAGAGAGAGAGGGGACAGAGACAGAGCGAGAGGGGCAGAGACATAGAGAAAGAGGCACAGAGAGAGGGGCAGAGACACAGAGAGAGGGGGGGGGAGAGGGGTGGTGGTAGAGAGAGGTGAGGGAGAGATGGGGAGAGGGACTGGGGAGAGACAGAGGGGGAGAGAGGGGTTAGGGGTGGGAGGGGAGGGGGGGTGGGGGAGGAGAGGGGAGAGGGGGGAGAGGGAGGTGGAAGGGGAGAGGGGGGTGGAGGGGGAGAGGAGATGGAGGGGGAGAGAGAGGGGGGATGGGGAGGAGGGGGAGAGGAGGAGGAGGGAGAGGAGGAGTGGGGAGAGGAGGAGTGGGGAGAGGAGGAGGGGGTGAGGAGGAGGGAGTGGAGGAGAGAGAATGGGAGAGGGAGAGAGGGGGGGGATGGGGGGGAGAGGGAGGGAGAGAAGGGGTTGGAAGGAGGGGGGAGAGAGGGGGGGAGGAGATTGTCCGAGGGAAGGGAGGGGGGGAGAGAGGAGGGGAGAGGTGGAGGGGGGGAGAGGATGAGGAGGGGGGAGAGGAGGAGGGGGGAGAGGAGGAGGGGGGAGAGGAGGAGGAGGGGGGATAGGAACCCGACTCGATACGGTTCCGACCCGAGAGCTCTAATACAGGGCCCGACTTGCTCGTTCTTCACTTGCAGTGCGGGGAACACAGGCCGCCGCAGTCTTCAGCTATGATCTTTAGTCTTCAGTCAACGGCCCGACCTTTGAGTAACGGGGGGCGGGTGGGGGGACGTCACTCGCGAGCAAGAACGGCAGACAGGCAGATCCATTGTGACGTCATCAGCCAAAGCCAGACATTTTTTTTCAAAGTTTAGTCAGATTTGTGAACATTTTGATTAATAACTCGACAATAAATGCATTAATTTTTCAGATAAGATGATTTCGGAATCCACAGGATAAATCTCCACCGGAATATGTAAGAATGCTGCCATTAGCGTGTAGTTTTTTTGAGAAGATGTGATTACATACACACGCATCAGAGTTTTATAATTATAGGTATAGAAGATGTGCAAGACTTTATTTGCAGAGAATAAACCGTCAGAGGGTACAATGGAAGCAGATATAACAGTGAAATGTAAGTGACTCTTTGATAGGCACAAGGAGAGGTTGCAAGATGCAATACAAGGGCAGGTTGGACAAATGTGGGTGGTTTTCTATGGAACATCGGACATTGAGGGGAAACCTGAGAGAAGTATATAAAATTAGAAACGGACTAGAAATAGTAAAGTCTGTACCTCTATCCCAGGGTGAAAATGCCAAAGAGTAGAGGGCATATCTTTAAAATTAGAGGGGCAAAGCTTAACGGAATGTGCAGGACAAGTTTTTTTTTACAGTGAGTGGGTGCCTGGACAGTGCTTCAGGGGATGGTGGAGGAGGCAGATATGATAGTGCTGTTTAAGAGACTTTTTAGATAGGCACATAGATATGGAGGGAATGGAGGGATATGGATCATGCACAGGCAAGTTGAATTACTTTAACCTGGCATCAAGTTCGGCGCAAAGAATAGACAATAGGCAATAGGTGCAGGAGTAGGCCATTCGGCCCTTCGAGCCAGCACCACCATTCATTGTGATCATGGCTGATCATCCACAATCAGTACCCGTTCCTGCCTTCTCCCCATATCCCTTAACTCTGCTATCCCTAAAAGCTCTAACTTAAGGGCCTGTCCCACCAGCATGCGTTTGCATGCTTCTAGCCCGACCAAACGTGGTCGCCTGAGGCGTATGGCCTCGCGGGGCCGGTTCCACTTCGAACCGCGGAGGCGTATGGAGTTGTGCGGGGCTGGTCCCGACATCATACTCACCAATCAGCTGGGCAGGAGGCGGGCCGACTGAATTTGGACGTCGCACGGCGTCGGCCGGTGACATCATCACGCAACAGCATGCTGGGCAGTGACGTCATCGCGCAACGCCACGTGCTAGGCGTACGCCATCAAGACGCTGCGTACGACGTCAAGACGCTGCGTACGATGTCGAGACGCTGCGTACGTCCTCAATGCGGCTGCGGGCCGACAGGCCGTTGGCGCGCGGAATTTTTGGACAGTGTCAGTTTTTCGGTGCCCCACACGATGTCGAGACCAGCCTCGCACAACTCCATACGCCTCCGGCCCCACGAGGCCGTACGGCTCAAGCGACCACGTTAGGTCGCGCTTGCCGCATGCAGTCGCATGCTGGTGGGACAGGCCCTTAACTCTCTCTTGAAAGCATCCAGCAAACCAGCCTCCACTGTCCTCT
Source organism: Raja brachyura (assembly GCA_963514005.1). The sequence continues at coordinate 67,800,366 of OY740788.1, read as the reverse complement.
GCGGCAGAGAATTCCACACACTCACAACTCTCTGTGTGAAAAAGTTTTTCCTCATCTCCGTTCTAAATGGCTTACCACTTATTTTTGAACTATGGCCTCTGGTTCTGGACTTCCCCAATATTGCCTCTGGTGTATCCAAACCCTAAATAGTCTTATATATTTCAATAAGGTCCCCTCTCATCCTTCTAAATTCAGTGTAGAATATATCTAAATAAGTATACAAGCCCAGCCGCTCCAATCTATCAACGTATGACAGTCCCGCCATCCCGGAAATTAACCTTGTGAACCTACGCTGCTCTCCCTCAATAGTACGAATGTCCTTCCTCAAGTTTGGAGACCAAAACTGCACACAATACTCCAGGTGTGGTCTCACTAGGGCCCTGTACAACTGCAGAAGGACCTCTTTGCTCATATACTCAACTCCTCTTGTTATGAAGGTCGACATGCCATTCGCTTTCTTCACTGCCTGCTGTACCTGCATGCTTACTTTCAGTGACTGATGAACAAGGACCCCCCAAATCCCGTTGTACTTCTCCTTTTCCCAACTTGACACCATTTAGATATTAATCTGCCTTCCTGTTTTTGCCACCAAAGTGGATAACCTCACATTTATCCACATTAAACTGCATCTGCCATGCATCTGCCCACACACCCAACCTGTCCAAGTCACCCTGCATCTTCCACACAGTTCACACTGCCACCCAGCTTTGTGTTATCTGCAAATTTGCTAATGTTACTTTTAATCATTAATATATATTGTAAATATATTGCAGGTACAGCATCACTGAGCCTTGCGGTACCCCACTAGTCACTGCCTGCCTTTCTGAAAGGGACCCGTTAATTCCTACCCTGTTTATTTTCCTGATTATTTTGTGGGTGGGGGCGCTGCGAGGCGACTTCCCTGCCAGCAGCATGAGTCATTTATACTTTTTTTGTTTTTTTAGTATGTCCAAATATGTGTTTTAATGTTTCTCGGTGTGTCTTGTGTGAGGGGTGGTGAGGGGGGGGTGAGGGGGGAACCGCTTTCAGTCGCCTCCTCCACGAAGAGGCGACTTTTTCCATGTCGCCTTCCTCGCGGCCTAACACCAAGGATTGGTGCGGCCTTTCCCAGAGTCGGGCCAGGAGCTTCAGCAGCGGGCGCAGCGTGGGCCTTTCGTCGCGGAGCGGGTGATCCCTTGCCGGGGATCGCCAGAAGGGTGCGCTCCGATCGCTGGCCCGCGGCAGCCTGAAGCTGCCGTCTGCAGTGCTTCCAGCTGGCGCGGTGTCCGGAGCCTGGGATCCCTCGTTGGGGACCCCGGAGGAGAAGAGCTCCGACTGCCGGCCCGTGGCCTGCATCATCTAGAAGCCACCGACTGCGGTGCCTCTAACCGCGGGCGCGGCGGGGACTTACCATCCGGAGTGGGATCCCTCGCTGGGGATCCCTGGAGAAGAGCTCCGACCGCAGGCCTGCAGCCTACAACATCTAGAAGCTGCGGTCTGCGATGCTTCTAACCGCAGTGCGGCGGGGACTTAGACCTTCGACCGCTGGCCTACAGCCTACACCATCTTGAAGCCGCGGTCTCTGGTAGGGAAGCACCGATTCGGGACTTACCTTGCCTGTACATCTGGCCGCCCGCAGCAGCGACTGCGGAGGTTTGTGGTTCCGACTACGGGGGAAAATGGAGGAGGACTGACTGAACTTTGTGACTTCCACCACAGTGATGAATGCTGTGGTGGATGTTTGTGTTAAATTTCTATTGTGTATTGTGTGTTGTTTTTTATTGTACTGCTGCCGGCAAGTTCATTTCACTGCACTTTATTGTGTATGTGACGAATAAATCTGTTGACTATTGACTGTCTGCCAACCAATTTTCTATCCATGTCAGCACCCTACCCCAATACCATATGCTCTAATTGTGCCCACTAATCTCCTATGTGGAACCTTATCAAATGCTTTCTGAAAGTCCAGGTACACTACATCCGCTGGCTCTCCCTTGACCATTATCCTGATTACGTCCTCAAAAATTTCCAGAAGATTAGTCAAGCATGATTTCCCCTTCGTAAATCCATGCTGACTTGGACCGATACTGCTACTGCTATCCAAATGTGCCGCAGTTTCATCTTTTATTATTGACCAGCATCTTCCCCACCACCGATGTCAGGCTAACTGGTGGTGAAACATCGTAGGCTGAAGAGCGTTTCTGTGCTATACTTTTCTATATTCTATGTTCACATGAATATGCAAGAAATGGAGGGATATGGGTCATGTGCAGGCAGTGAGGATTAATTTAACATGTTCAGCACAGGCATTGTGGCCTGAATGGCCTGTTCCTGTTCTGTACTGTTCTATGACTAGCAGATGGTCCTTTTTCAACTTAAACAAGGTAAAAAGCAGAGGGACCAAGAAATGAAAGACACTTTGATAGCCAGTTTGTATCCTGGCCAAGAACAGCATCAGTCCAAGACTGATCAATGTTTCCTGGATAGAGGCCACATCTGATAAACCAAAAATCACAATCAGACGGTGTTTAACTGGAATCAGCAGATCGCGGGAGCCGTGTTCCCAGCCCCTGTAACACTGACACTGTTTGCTACACCTCCGTCAAAACATCCAGCACAAACGCCAGATTCTGTAATACACACACCCACAGACCACAAAAGCACAATGGTTTTACTTTCAGAAAAGAAAGCAACTTGCCAGGAAGTCGTCTTCTGGGAGAGCTGAAATAAATCCCGGTTCGATTGCCTGAAGGAAGTCAAACCCCTGGGTTGCCCACCTGTGAACAGACAGAAACATTAGAACAATGATGCTGACTCCCCCGAGAACGAGACTCCTAAAGCAGGTTTGTGCAAGAGAAAAGACAAGAAGTGCTGGAGTAACTCGGCAGGTCTGGCAGCATCTCTGGAGAATCTAGATAGGCAATTTTTCGGGTCGGACCATTCTTCTCACTGATTGTGGTGGGAGATGGGATAGAAAGCTGGAAGAGAGGAGGGGCAGGACAAGGCCTAGTGAGTGATAGGTGGATACAAGTACGGTTGGACAAAGCGAGAAATGAAAGGAAAAAAGAAGTGAGATAAAGATAGGAGGTGGGAATTGTGAAGGCAGAGGAAGGAATGTAGGGGGAAGGGGGCAGGGAGAAGTGGGTCCGAGGCCAGGTGTGGTACAGGGAAGAGGGAGGAAAAGAAAATGTGTCTGAGCATGAAACACGCGTCTAACCTGGGTCTTGTTCCCCTCCCACTTTCACATTTGGTGAGCACGAAGGTCATCCATTTCCGAGCAAAGCTGATAAACTTGTCCCCTATCTTCTGCCTGAATTCACCAGACATCAGCCGGACAACCTCCTTGTGATACTGGAGAGAATTCAAAACATATTGCTTAAAATGCATTGAGTATTTTTTTAAAACTAAACGACAAAGGACAGCCAAAATAATCCACCCAATCTTTCAATAAAGAAAAATGCTACTGGAGCCAAAAACAGTGTTAAATGTGCAAATACAAGGATCTGTCCTGGCACCTCTGCTGTTTGTGATTAACATAAATGACTTGGACGTAAACATAAATGGGTTGGCTGAGGAAGACTGTCATGGCATACAGCGGGATATTGGAGAGGATGCAGTTGAGGTTTACCAGAATGCTACATGGAAGCTGAAGGGAGATCTGATAGAAGTATATACAATTCTGAGAAGAATAGAAAGGGTAAAAAGTTAGAGCCTTTTTGTCAGGGTGGAAATGTCAAAGACAAGAGGGCGTAGGTTTAAGATGAGAGGGGAAATTTTTAAAGGAGATGTGCAGGGCAATATATTTATTTTATTAACAGAGGATGGTGCGTGCCTGGAACACGCTGCTAGGGGTAGTGGTGGAGGCAAATACGATTGTGGCATGTAAGAGGCTTTTAGATAGGCACATGGGGAATGCAGGGTATGGAGGAATATGGATCACGTGCACGCAGAGATTAGTTTAACTTGGCATCATGTTTGGCACAGACATTGTGGGTGGAAGAGCCTGTTCCTGTGCTGTACTGTTTTATGTTCTAAGTAGTTTGGAAGAACAGATGTCTTCTGTAATTGATTTTAAAAAAAAATTAATGTCAGAAACTTACCTCAAAGCCAAAGTTATAGCTTTGAATCATAGTTTCCCTGTAATACTGCTGCAAAGTCGCACATTCAGATTCATCCATTTCAGCCTCAAACTCTGAATTGAACATCTTGTCAATGCGGTCAATGGCATTCCTAATCTTATTGCACAGCAACAAGGCTGCATGCTGAAAGGCAGAGTGGAAATCATCAGATTTGAGACATGTTGCGCAAATGGACATTCAAATAGAATATATATGGAACAAACACCACAATAAATGTACCCGAGACAGTTCAAAGCTCCTGATGTCTCCGCTCCTTGAAGGTGTTGACCACTTGGATTAATAAATACAAGCACAGGTCCACCATCAAATTTCCCACAATTAATGGTCCAGCGCCACCTTTAATCTGGACATTTAAGAGTGCACTTGAAATACACCCCCGCTGCTGGATTCTGGAACTCCGACCTGGCCGGAGACGTCAGATTGGTTCCCATAGCTGACTTTTGACGCTGACTTTGCGTGTTGGTGTCTCGGCTCCGCGGTGGCCCGTTACAGTACCAATAGACAATAGACTATCATTATTATTGTTGCACTGTTTTGTTTGTTTTTTGAGTTTGTGTGTATATGTGTCTATGTGTATATGTATTATATATATATATATATATATATATATATATATATATATATATATATATATATATATATATATATATATGGGTATGTTGTGAGTATGTGTATATATACACACGTTGAGCTTTTCTTTTCTCTCTCGTTTGTCATATCAAACTATGTTTGCATATTCTGTGTGCTGCAGCAAGTAAGAATTTCATTGTTCTATCTGGGACATATGACAATAACACACTCTTGACTCTCTTGGTCATCACCTGGTAGCCATGAAGTCTGTTGGTCCAAAAAGCAGATAATCCAGAAAGACTATGGAACCAGGGATGTCAAAAAATTTGTAGTAGACCGGTATTGCTAGATTCTATATTCTACACTCTTTTTTTCATTTGTGCACTCCATTCAAATATTGTGTTTGAATGTAGAACAGCACTTAATTTTTCACCAAGGAAGTCTACACTATGCAGGGTCTCGACGCAAAATGGCAATTAGTGCTTTGCCTCCACAGAAGCTGTTTGACCTGCAGAGTTCCTAGCTTTTTTTGCTCCAAATGTTGCCCATGATAGGCCAAAACTGGCAAGTGATTATTGGGAATTCTCAAATCACAACTGGTGTGTAATTTATGCTAGATATACCCATCAGGCTGCATCTGTGAGAAGAAAAACAAAGTTTATGTTTCAGGTCAAAGGTGCTGAGTTGGTGCTGAGTCAGAGCTGAGAAGGGCAATGGGAACCTGAAGAAAAGACACAAAGTGCTGGAGTAACTCAGCGAGTCAGGCTGCGTCCGTAATCAATCTGAAGAAGGGTCCTGTCTAGAAACGTCATCTATCCATGACTTCCAGAGATGTCGCCTGACCTGCTGAGTTACTCCAGAACGGTCTTTTTGTTTTGTAAACAGGCATCTGTACTTCTTTGTATCTACATTTTACAAAATACAAGTATTGGATTAATAATGTTTGCAATTTATTTGCAATTTGAAACGACAAGTAGCATTGAATAAACTTCAATGAACTTTAAATCAACACGTTTTTCTCATGTGTTTCAATTATTCTTCATTCACACTTCCTCCTGATTTCCAGAACTGGGCACATTAAAAACATTGGTATGAAACCCAAGGTTTATCAAGAAGTTGTGCCCTTTTTATGAATGTAACACAAATATACTTCAAGAGTGGAACCCTGGCAGCAATACTGCCAGAACATAATAGTGCCTTCTTGCAATGCAAGTGCCCATAACGATGTTCAAATTAAGGACATGAATCAAAATAAAAGGATCCGGCCATTCTAAAAATTCTTCAAAATTATATATTAGTACAGCCGCTAAAAATAGAAAACTGGTCTTTAAAAATACTGTTTTTAAACTATGAAGTACTTTCCTTTGTTGCTGCAGTGTTCACAGTACAACACCGTTGGAACAGCAACATCAGCAGTGTAAATGTTTGTGAGCAGGGATATTTAAATGGCTCCTTGTCATGGCAGGAACTACATTCACTCCAGCAATCCCCTGCTATAATGAAGAGTCAAATCCTGATGATACTTTGACATCTTTATTCCTTTCACAGCAAAAGTCAACCTAAAGGGAGTTAGTGTAAGCAGTCAACAGATAATGCAGGAGGACAGGCAGTGGAGAGTCTGTGAAAGATAAGAATCACTGTCAGAAAAAAAGTGCAGGGGAGGGGTGGGGCAACTCTGAAAGCGCTGTCAAAATCAAAGAGGAACCCCTGAAAAACAAATGATCAATGGGGAATTGAACTTTATCAGAGTAACTGATTTAATTTTAATTTATTCCACAAAGGCACAGTCCAATTCAGTGGCACAGTGCGCTAAAATAGTGCACTGTGGTAGAGGTGCTGCCTTACAACACCAGAGACCCGAGTTCGATCCTGACTATGGATGCTATCTGTGCGGAGTTTGTACGTTCTGCCCGTGGGTTTTCTCCAGGTGCTTTGGTTTCCCCCCACATTCCAAAGACGTACTGGTTTGTAGATTAATTGACTTTGGTAAAAAAATTGTAAACTGTCCCTACCTAGTGTGCTAGTGTACGGGGTGATCACTGGTCAGTGTGAATTCAATGGGCCGAAGGGCCTGTTTCCATGCAGTATCTCTAAAGTCTAAATAAACAGAAAGACTGGTGTGGAACGACAGGCCAAATAACAAGAATGAACTATATGGAAGTTATTGAATCGGATTACCAAGCATGGAACTCCCTACCCAACAGCACTTTGGAGTCATTTCACCAGAAGAACTGCTGTGATTGAAGGCAGCATCACGTCACCACCTGCCCTTTCTACTCACTCAATGATGCTGCCTGACCCGCCGAGTTACTTGGTTCCTTTGTAAGCCTGCACCTGCAGTTCCTTGTGTCTCATGCTAAGCACCTTGTTGTGTATGCATAGATCTGTGGCTTAAGATCACATTTACTTAGACAATTCAAATTATTGCTTGTTTTTTTAAAACCATGCTTAGTCAGAATTTGTATGCTCTCAGAAAGGGTTAGGATTCACTGTGTGAGATTATTTTACTTAGCTCTTCTGACACGTATTTGACGTGGGTGGCAGGTGCGCGATTTAACCATGTTATCTTATTTTTGTAATCATTTTGTGAAATTAGATAGTCAGGAAAAGTTTCAGAAAGGAAGAGCAGGGCAAGAGTCCAGCAAAGTAAACAAATTGGCATCTGGTGTTTTGCAGGAACTCGCAGTTCTGGGTTTTATTTACAGTAACATGATCAGCAAGGATTGTGCATATTAGAATAATTTCCCATAAGTTGTTGGGTAATGACCAGGTCTAACCATGGAAAAACAGACTGATTGTATTAATTTTCCTGCTTCCTCAATTGCTTTGCATACTAAAAGACACATTAAAGAGATGACATTGCAAATATACTTGGACGCCAGAATTAAATGATTTTACCACCCTAACCTGTAAATAGCTCGTTCTAAGTTTCCCCTAGTCTAGATTCAGTCAATAAAATACTAAGTCAAGCACTTGCGCATCTAAACTTTATTTTGGAAAAACACAATAACAGTTCCCCACTACTATACCTAACCATCGCAGGTTCGATCCTTGTATCTGCTTGTCCAAGCCCTCCTAGCCTCGTGCAAGCAGAGACACTCCAAAAGGTCATGCAGTCCCAAGCGTTCTCCCAGAAGATCGATACAGGACCTTGTGGGAGCTACCTTTTATAGGTCCCCGAACCTTGAGGGGCTGAACCATATGGGGGTGGGCTCTTTACAGTCCAATAACACATATCGATTAACACAGAATATGATAGACATTTCCCTAACCCAATAATACAGTAACCAATACATTGTATTCAAATGGAGCTTCTCGAAGGAAGCAAACATAGCAACATTTGCCAAGATATTCAAGAAACCCAGACAAGGCTCAACACTTAACCCAATCAACATCTAGCAAAGTAAAGCTTTTGCAACAATATTTACAAGGTGTATGTCTGGTTTGCATTCACCCAATTTGTTTCATGCAATTTACACCCAACTGTAAGAATCTGCTGATGCCCAATTCTTTCCCTGCAACTCTTATCTAGGCTCTTATCCAGACAAGCTGGCACCACTCTGCAGCTTGTCCCATTTCTGCAGAAGGCACATTTAAATTGACCAAATGGCCTAGCAGCCCAGAAGCCTTTCCTCAATTTTAGTGTCCTGGCATCTCCAATTTGACCAGAATTAACATTCCGTCTACTTGATTGTAAGAAATTGAATTAAGGTCAGTCAAGGACACAAACGAGTTTGGCTCAGCCACCAAGCACGACACCTGGAGGCTGCAGCTAATCGTCCGATCAGCAGAGAAGGTTATTGGCTGCAACCTTCCCTCCATTGATGAACTGTACACTGCAAGGGCCAGGAAGCGAGTGGGCAAGATCATCTCTGACCCCACTCATTCTAGCCACAAATTCTTTGAATCACTTCCCTCTGGAAGGCGACTCCAGACTGTCAAAACTGCCACAGCCAGACATAAAAACAGTTTTTATCCACAAGTGGTTGCTCTACCCAACAGCCCAAAATCTGTAGCCTCCCTTTGATCTGGTATTTTGTTGGTTCACATACTTGATCAATGGTGTTTTATCATTAATGTTTAATTATCATTCATGTTTAGAGTTTTCTGAGTCATTCGTAACTGTCACTGTATGTCATGTTGTTACTTGTGGACGGAGCACCATGGCAAATTCCTTGTATGTGAATACTATGCCAAAAACCTTACATACTTAATTACACTATTTATATGCATAATTGAAACATAAATGCGAATGGATTTTCCAACTATTGCAGCTGGAAGGCCATTACATTTTGTTCACCAGGGACTTCACTGCATTAGCATCACCTCCCATTTCTGGCCCCGACTGAGCTTAATCCAATGTTTTACAGTCTTGCTTCTAATTGTATTTCTAATTGTAACAAATACTCTCCTGGGGTTGAACTTTACTGCTACATTGTTAGCTACGGAGCAAGGATAAAATACCAGCAGGATGAACCTGTGAATAAATGTGAAGGAAGTGAAATAACACGACAACTGTCATGTTCACTGTCCTTTCCACGTGTTAATTTTTTTTAAATGTGCATAAGATTTAAAAAAAGCTTTCTTCTAAACACCACTGAGTTACTCAAAGCAACAGTGGGACAGCTGGTAGAGCTGCTGCCTCACAGCACTAGAGACCTAGATTCGATCCTGACCTCAGGTACTGTCTGTGTGTTTAGCACATTTTTCCCGTGACCACGTGGGCTTCCTCCGAATGTTCTAATTTCCTCCTACATCCTAAATATGAGGTTTTATCGGTTAATTGGTTCTCTGTAAATTATCCCTAGTGTGTAGGGAGTAGATGTGGAAGTGGGATAACTGGTGTGGACGGGTGATCGACAGTCGGTGTGGACTCGGTGGGCTGGAGATCCATTCCCGTGCTGCATCTATCAAAACTATTGAACTTGCATTGTGTGATGAGCCTCAACTGGGCAGTTTTAAAACAGCTGTATAAACAAACTGAACAAGATAAGGTACCTTGAGCTGCTCCAGCGCTTTGGCTATGACTGGTTGGCTGGATGTCTGCTCACGGTGCAGGGAGATTATTTTTTCTATGGATTGATGAAAGGTCTTGCGCTGACTTAGAAGATGTGAAGACTGCATCACCACCAGTAATAAATTACGGATCTGAGGAGGGGAAAGTCATTTACAAAAAACAATGAACTTTGCAGGTTAGGTAGTGGCAGTTTATTAAAATCCAAGATGTAAGTATTAATATGACAAGCTATTTTACACTACTGTTAACAACCATTGAACGAGCCAACATATTCTGGCTACTGTAAAACAAAAGAACTGCAGATGCTGGTTTATACCAAAGTTAGGCACAAAGTGCTGGAGTACTTCAGGCTGGAAGAAGGGTCTGGACTCAAAATGTCACCCATCCTTTTTCTCCAGAGATGCTGCCAGCCCAGCACTTTGTGCCTATTCTCGTTACTTCTGTTCTTGTATTCATTTCATTGTCTTCCCCCTTTTCTCCACTGATTAATGCTTCTATGAAAAACCTTGTGACGTTGTATGGGTACGTTGCTAAACAAATGCAAGTTGTTCCTACTGTTACTCAAGTGAAGTAGGTTGTATTGTAAATGTGAAGAGGGTTATGAAAAAAATCACAGCAGGATCTTGATCAGTTGAGCAGGTAGGCTGAGGAATGACTAATGGAGATAAATGCCAGTAAGTGTGAAGTCGTCAATTTGTGAAGTCAAAACGGGGCAAACTTTCACAATGAATGGCAGTGCCCTGGAGAGAGTTGTGGAGTGAGAGATCTAGGAGTACGGGTGCATAGTTCCCTGAAAGTTGAATCACCGGTAGATAGGGTGGTAAAGGTGACTTTTAGTAGATTGGCATTCAACAGTCAGGGCATTGAGTATTGAAGTTGGAACGTTAAGTTACATTCATAGAAGAAGTGGTGAGTCCACATTTGGACTCTTGTGTCACCCTGATAAAGGAAGGGTGTCGTTAAGCTGAAAGAGTGCAGAGAAGATTTAAAAGGATGGTGCCAAAAGTTGAGGGCCTGAGCTATATGGAGAGATTGGGTAAGCTATGACTTTATTTCTTAATTCCATGGAGCGCAGGCTAAGATGTGACCTTATAGAGTGTATAAAATCATGAGGGGAATTGATAGGGTGAATGTCTTTTACCTAGAGTAGGGGAATAAAGAATTAGAGGACATAGGTTTAAGGTGAGAGGAAAAAGATTTAATAGGAACCCAAGGGGCAACATTTTTCACTGAGAGACTAATGAGCATGTAGAATGAGCTGCCAGAAGAGGTAGTTGAGGCATGTACATGGACAGAAAAAGTTGAGAGGGATGTGGTCCAAAAGTGAGAATATGGTCCTCGCTTAGATGGGGCATCTTGATCAGCATGGCGGAGTTGTGCTGAACGGGCCTGTTTCCATGTTGTACAACTCTAAGTGTGGGGAGTAGTTATGGCATCGGACCCACTGTATGAGGCTTACCTGCATGCTTCTCAATGTATCTACTGTTTCCACCTGGGGCAGCACTTTGATGGAGTGGCCCTGCCATGATTTCCAGGAATCCTCCTGCGCTTTGATGAGGAGTAGGTAGGCTATGTCCACTGATTCATCGCATTCATTCGAACATTCCTTGCCAGCAGTTGCGCTCAGCAGTTGGAGTATCTGAGACTTACGCTCTGCAAGGTCACAAGCAACAAAGATATGCAGGTCCTCCAGACTGGGAATGAGAACCTGCGAGTGAAAGGTATGCCACGTCAGTTTGGTTCATCATTTCACATACCGAGGTACAGTGAAAAGCTTTGTTTTGCAGACTATCCAAACAGATCAGTTAACACTATAAATAAATACAATTATCAAACTCAAGAACAATATATAGAGCAAAGGGAAGATACAGAGAGCAGAATATAGTACTCAGCATTGTAGCGCATCAGTTCCAAAGACAAAACCCAATGTCCACAAGAGGGTAGACATGAATCAGACAGTACACTAGCTTATGGGAGGACCGTTCACAAGCCTGATAACAGAGGGGAAGAATCTGCTCCCGAGTCTGGTGGTACCCGCTTTCAAGCTTCTGTATCTTTTGCCGGACAGGAGTAGGGAAGGGGAGGAATGACTAGAATGGGAAAGATCTTTGATTATGTTGGCTATTTTTCCCGAGGCTGTGTAAAGTGCAGATAGAGTCAATAGGGGGATTCTGGACTGTGTGATGGACCAGGCTACATCTACAACTCTCTGCAATTTCTTGCGCTCTTGGGCAAATGTGTTCCCTAACCAAGTTGTGATGCAACCCAACAGTACGCTTTCAGATGTGCATCTGTCAAAGTCTGTAAGATTCATTGGAGACATGTCGAATTTCCTCCATCTACTCGGGAAGTAGAGATATATAATCTTACTCTTACGAATTCCCCATCGGTCAAATAAAAACCAGATACAAAGTGGGGTAGGCGGTTTAGAGGAAAATTAGAGAAATTTCTTCACACAGACGGTGATGAATTTGGAATTATCTATCCCAGTTCATTTAAAATAAGAGATCGATGGGAAAGTTCATGGTTGATTTAATATAATTTTATGGGTAAAGTGGATGGATCTTCCTATCGATATGCTTGTGTATAATTAAAGGATAGTTATTTTATTTCCAGCTAAAAATCTGTCTCCTTTGGGATTAAATACTGGCATTGTTTTTGTCAGCTGGCACAGCAGTCTGAAATTGGCCACATCTTAACGAACGGTGATGAAGGCCCACCCCTCACCAATTACTCTCCTGCACATCGGTGAGACTAAGAGAAGGCTCCGCGATCGTTTCTCTGAACACCTCCGCTCGGTCCGCCTAAACCAAGGGTTCCCAACCTGGGGTAAATTTATCCCCAGGGGGTAAATTTATCCTACCCAGGGGGTAAATTTGTCGATTCCTAATTTGTACATTTTTTTCATTGACTGACTGTGTTTGGTTCTGGTATCTGTTCATCATTAGTTTTTCATAAATAAGTAAAATACCATTGTCATGTGCTATTAAAGTTGCCAGGGACAAAAAAGGTTAGGAACCCCTGGCCTAAACCTACCTGATCTCCTGGTTGCTCAACACTTTAACTCTCCCTCCCATTCTCACACTGACCTTTCTGTCCTGGGCCTCCTCCATTGTCAGAGTGAGGCCCAGTGCAAATTGGAGGAACAGCACCTCATATTTCGCTTGGGTAGTTTACACCCCAGCGGTATGAACACGGACTTCTCCAACTTCAAGTAGCCCTTGCTTTCCCTCTCTTTTCATCGCCTCTCCTCTCCCAGTTCTCCTACCAATCTTAATGTCTCTGACTACATTTTATCTCAATACTGTCCACTCCCCTGACATCAGTCTGAAGAAGGGTCTCGACCCGAAAGGTCACCCATTCCTTCTCTCCAGAGATGCTGCCTGAGTTATGTATTTTGTGTCTACCTTTCATTTAAACCAGCATCTACAGTTCTTTCCTACAATCTCACCAATTACTGTTCCTCTTACAAGTTCCTCTTATAACCCTTGGCAGAGATTGCTGCAGGACCTAGCATTTATTATTCCACATGTAACACAGGGCAACATAACCATAGTTTATGTCAAAAGACAAAAATTATGCCAGTATCTAACCCAAAGCATAAAGAATTTTAGCTTGAAATAAATCGACTTCCCTTGAATTACATACATCTTATTGATTAAGGTTCCCTCCATCCACTTTACCCATAACATCATGTTAAACCGTGTGAACTTTTCAATCACAGCATGTCTAGACATGTTACAAGTTTCACTTTCAACCTTGGTTATAAGTCTTGTAACAGAGCAATATTCTGTGATTTACAGTCCACAATCTCTTCTCCCGATGCAGAGCTGACATCTACGTCTCTAATTGTGGAGTTTCTTTGTTGGAATCCATTCTTCATATTTATTTTGTGTGTGTCTTTCATTCTGCCTTGTCTCCACCGATCACCCCGTGCAAATACAGACTTTTCTGTTCTCTCCAAACGCTGCACGCTCCAAGCGTTGCGGGATTCACTCACCAAGTCAGTGAGGCCGACTGGAGGCCATTCTTCACACGCTTGCTCCCTATTTCTGCAATCCTCTCATTTTGTGGCCTCCTGCTGGCCAGCCACCATAACGGCTGCTGCTGCTCTCCTCCAAAAACGCCGCCATTTTGTTTCTTTCGCTGGCGATTTTCCCTGCTGCCGCCTGGCACTCCTCCTCCCCCGGCCCGGCTCTATCACGCTGCCTCAAGCCAAAGATCGGCTGTTCCCGTGGACGGCGAAAAGCAGCGAGGGAACAGCCGATCTTTGCCTTCAGCCAGCGTGAAAGAGCCGGCGCCTCAACGGCATGTCGGCCCGCAGGTGCCTTGAGGGCGTACGCAGCGTCTCGACGGCCGTACGCCATCTAGACGCTGCGTACGCCGTCTAAACGCTGCGTACACCATCGAAACGCTGCGTATGACGTCAAGACGCTGTGTACGCCCGTTTTGACGGCAGACACCTGGCCCACAGCCTCCCTCGGCATCACGCCCGCCCACTCCACCCTCCCCCCACCCCCTCCCTCCCTCTCCCCTCCCTCCCTCCCCTCCCCCCTCCCAACCCCTCCTCCCCTCCCCCTCCCACTCCCTCCCTCTCCCCCCTTCCTCTCTCTCCCTCTCTCTCTCACCCCTCCCTCCCTCCCTCTCCCCCCCCCCTCCCTCTCTCCCCCCCCTCCCTCTCTCCCCCCTCAACCTCACGTTCGGGGACCAGACCCGTTCTGCACTTGGTCTAGTATCAATTAAAACTAGGGAACAAAATCCCTTTTCCCCGCAGAGTTCAGAGCAAGATACTACTTCAACTGAATATGCTGACATATGGAATACACATCAGTGTGTTAATGATAGACAACATTTAAAATGAAAAACCTACCTTGACATATTTTTTTGTTTTAAGAGCTTCTAAAAAATCTGGAACAGGAGCCGACAAAGTAAATTCAGCTGCTATTTCTAGGTCCTAAATCAAAAGAAAAACAAATTTTAATTTTGAAAAATATTCTTTCCAAGAGTTATGTAATAATTTATTACACTAAAGTTATACATGTTTACACTATTCTCACAAATGCCCATATATACATTACCTTTCTCAGCATTTTAGCAAAACCCAGAGCCTTGGATGCTCTCTCCCGAGCTTCGTGAAAGAGCTCTTTTAATGCACGACTGGTCTCTATAATGGATCTCCTGTGAAGACAGTTACATCACACATTCACCTCTCTAGAAAGAACCCCACACAAAATAATAGTCAGGAAAAAAGAAAAAAATATCCATTATTAATACTTTTCCAATATTTGAGTTTCAATGATAAGAAAAGAGGGGCAAAAAAACTTCTAGAGGCAATCAAATAAGCACAAGCAGCTTCAAGAAACATGGCTTAATGTTCTCTTTAAAAAATGTTTTAAAGAGAAACATGCACACCCCAAATATTTCACTTTACATAGGTGCATGGTTCTTTGAAGGTGGAGTCGCAGGTAGAAAGGATGGTCAAAAAGGCGTTTGCCACATTAACCTTCATCAGTCAGAGTATTGGGTATAGAAGTTGGGAGGTCATGTTGCAGTTGTATAAGACGTTGGTGAGGCCGCATTTAGAGTGTTGTGTTATAGGAAAGATGTTGTCAAGCTGGAAAGGGTACAGAGAAGATTTACAAGGATGTTGCCAGGGCTAGAGGGTCTGAGCTATAGGGAGAAGTTGTGTAAGCTGGGACTATTTAGTTTTCGTTTTAGTTTTACCCTTTTAGAGCCATGAAGACAGGCCCTGCAGCGCCGAAAACCCACAGGTGCTTGTCTGTACAGAGATTGTACGTTCTCCCCGTGACCTGCATGGGTTTTCTCCAAGATCTTCGGTATCCCTCCCACATTCCAAAGAAGTACAGGTTAGTAGGTTAATTGGCTTGGTAAATGTAAAAATTGTCCCCAGTGTGTGTACGACTGTGTTAATGTGCGGGGATCACTGGTCGATGTGGACTCGGTGGGCTGAAGGGCCTGTTTCCATGCTGTATATCTAAACTAAACTCAACGACTCCACGCTGACCATCAATCACCTGTTCACACTAGTTCCATGTTATCCCACGTTCTCATCCACTCATTACACATTAAGGGGCAATTTTACCGAGGCCAATTAACCTGCAAACTCGCATGTCTTTGGGATGCGGTAGCAATCTGGAGGAAACTGGTACAGTCGCAGAGAGAATATGCAAACTCCACACAGGCAGTAACCAAAGTCGGGGTCAAACAGTGTCTCTGGTACTGTGAGGCAGCAACAATATCAGCTGCGCCACTGTGCCACACATTGGTGACATTTATCTATCTGGATCGCAATTCTGAAATAGCATTACAGATTATTTGTCTGGATGATACGTAGGTATATTTGTAATGATGTCAGGTGAAAATTATACGATAATACTTATCATAGGTATTGGTTAAGTTTATAATAGTGTAAAAACGAGAAACTGCAGATGTTGGTTAGTATACAAAAGGACTTTCCAAAGAAGGGTCCTGACCCAAAATGTCACCTATCCATGTCTCCAGAGATGCTGTCTGACTTAACTCCACCACTGTGTGTCCTTTTTTGGAATCATTTAACCTGGGAAATTGCTAGCACTAAGACAACAAACATAAATAATTCAAATGTTTTGCTCCAACTAAAAAGTTCTGGCGACATTGGAAAAGACAAGGCTGTTTAAAAACGTTGAGTGTAGGAGCAGAGGTAGGTTGCAGAATATCACTAGCTTCCCACTCCCCTGACTCTCAGTCTGACGAATGGTCTCGACCTGAACATCACACATCCCTTCTCTCCAGAGACGCAGCCTGTTCCAGAGTTACTCAAGCATTTTGTGTCTATCTTCGGCGTAAATCAGCATCTGCAGTTCCTTTCTACGCAGAGAAAATACCAATCGTTTGCAGTTATTACTGTATAATAATGGAAGTGATGTTTAAAATGAAATCTGCAGACAATCTTAAATATTTTACAATTCACAGAAGAGACTTCAGCCACATCGATGACAAGACATGTTCAATAGACAGTTTTCAATGGTCATACTTGCAGTACCTGATTTCATCGGATGCTGTACTGTCATCAGCACTCGCCCACAATTCGTCACAGCTTTCCGGGAGACCGGAATCCAAAAACTCTCCTGTAGACTTCAGCAACATTCCAGCTATGTCACTGAAAAGAGAATGTAAATTAACCACTTGTTCAGTCCAGTATGCAGCCATGCCAAAGTTCTAATTAGAGCTTCACACACAGAATAATTCCTGCATTGAGGTGTTGGCTGACACTGCTAATGATGATATGTTACTCTCAGGCTCCTGCTCCAGTCATTGATTGTGGGTCCCAGCACCAATCCTCACACCTTTCTGGTCTCATGCTCCCAACACTAAACTATTGAATCCTATCTTCACATTTTTGTCCATTAACCTGGCCTGTATATTATCCCTAATCTACATGCTCTAATGTTGTTTATTAATCGCCTTGCTGAAGATTTCTCAAAGTCCAAATACCCTGATCCCTTCTTCTCCCCAATTTACAGGCAATCCTCTGGTTACAGCAGGGCTCCGTCCACGAGCACTGTTCGTAACCAGAATTATTGGTGAGTGAGAAAGGACCAGAAACAGTGTGTGGGAGTGGGCCGCAGAAACAAGCATGACAGGAGAGCGAGCAGGTGCGGGAAGAATGGCCACCAGTCCACCTCACTGACTTGGTGAGTGAGCGCGAGTTTGTTTAAGTTTTAGTTTCAGGAATACAGTCCGAAAACGGGTCCTTCGGTCACTGAGTCTGCAGTAAACAGCGATCCCCGTATACTAGCACGATGCTACATACTAGAGACAATTCCAATTATTTTACCGAAGCCAATTAACCTACAAACCTGAACGTCTTTGGAATGTGGGAGGAAACCGGAGATAACCCATGCGATCACAGGGAGAACATACAAACCCTGTACAAACAGCACCCATAGGCAAGATCGTACCTAGATCTCTGGCGCTGTAAGGCAGTAACTCTACCATCATGT
Source organism: Raja brachyura (assembly GCA_963514005.1). Next base: position 67,782,658 of record OY740788.1, on the reverse strand, counting down.
AGAGAGAGTCTGCTAGGCGCTCCCAGCTCTGCCCAGTGTATGAATATTATAGCTCGGCGTTGGGGGGAGAGAAGGCATGTGGAAATGTCCTTTTGCCACCTGGCAGAAGATGCCTGCAAGCCCACAGCAGCTGGTAGATCTGGCCTCCTATACTACAGCCACACTGCCGCTCAAGCCACTAATTCCCACTGGAAACCTTGCCTCTACCCTGGCAGCACGTTCAGGCACCGACTCCACTGGCCAAATCCAAATCCCCTGGTTTGTCTCACCGATTCCCCTGTGATGCTCTTCCACTGTGAAGGTTAGGGGAGCTAAACTTGTTTCAAACAATTGTTTCAAAATCCATCGGAAAAGGTTTGTAAAGTAAAAATTCATAGGTTAGTGTTCCTATAATGGAGATACTGCCTGTATTCTGCGCGTTCAAATCTCACAAAAGAAGATTTATCTAAAATTATTACATCTTTGTAAAATCCATGCTGTTCCACCAATACCAATAAATATCTTCCAAATGCCCTATCATCACTTCCTTAATAATAGGTTCTAGCTTAAGCAGAGTAGATTGAGGAGATTCTGAACAGTTTTTACATGAATATCAAGGGAAAAATCGTAAACCAGGGGGGAAATTGAGCCCTTCAAGGACTGAATTGGACATCAATCTTTGGAGCCGCAGGAGATGGGCAAGCCCCTCAATGAATATTTCTCGTCTATTTTTAACGGTTGTTAAGCTGGGAAAAATTAATAATTCTTTGCATTTGACTGGTACTCCTGCTGCCTCACAGTACCAGAAACCTAGGTGTTGTCTGTGTGGAGTTTGCACGTTCTCCCTATGACTGCATGGGTTTCCACCGCATGCTCTGGCTTCTTCCCACATCCCAAAGACGTGCAGGTTTGAATGTTAATTTGTCCTCTGTAAATTACCCCTGCAGGTAAAATTGCCCCTCAATGTGTGGGGAGTGGATGGGAAGATGGTATAACATAGAACTAATGTGAACGGATAATCGATGGTCGGCGTGCACTCAGTTGGCCGAAGGGCCAATTTCCATGCTGCATCTCGTAAACTGTAACACTAAATGTACCAACCACAAAACCTGAAATTAGTATTCCAATGTTGTTTGATGTTATAAATAAATTTAGTACATTTTCTGGATATAGGATTAATTGGAATAAAAGTGATATTATGCCAATAACTAATATAAATTTAAACATATTACAACAATATCCATTATCAATAGTTACTGACAAAATTAAATATTTAGGAATTAATGTATCTAAATCTCACAATTCATTAATTAGATCGAATTATCCTCAATTATTAGATAAACTTAAAAAAAATATTTTATATTGGAAAACACTGCCTATATCTTTGATTGGTAGAATAAATGCTATAAAGATGGTTTTTCTACCACAATTATTATATCTGTTTCAAGCTATCCCTTTTTTCCTTCCGAAAACCTTTTTAAAAAAAATTGATAATATTGTTAATAGTTTTATCTGGGATTATAAAAATCATAGAATAAGTAAAAAACATTTATGTAAGTCAAAGATAAATGGAGGATTAGCACTTCCAAATTTTCTATACTACTTCTGGGCAGTACAGATTAAGAATATGAATTTTTGGTGGGTAAATACGGACCTGGAACCAACGTGGCTAAAGATAGAAAAGGAAGATTGTTTGCCTTTCAACGTAGATTCAATTATTTTTGCCCCAAAGGAAGTTCAAAAAAAAATTTATAGGGACAATCCAATCATTTATAATAATAGACGTATTTGGAAACAAATAGTCAAGACTTTACAATTAGACAATCTTTCATTTCAATTATGTATAACCCATTATTTAAGCCCTCCACATTGGATGGAGGGTTCAGACATTGGGATAATTTAGGAATTACAAGGGTAGAGCACCTCTATAGAAATGGAAAATTTCTTTCATTTCAGGAGTTACAAGATATCTACGGATTGTCTTCACAGCATTTGTTTAGGTATTTCCAAATTAGAGATTATATTAAATCTAATACACAGGATTTTAAAAATAAAGAACCAGGATTATTAGATGAATCGTTTAACTGGCATCCAACCACAGAAAAATTAATAGCTTATATATATAACATCATTATGGATAAGGAGAATCCAATAACTGAAACATATCGTCAAGCATGGGAAAATGAAATTGGATCACCTATAACCAAAGAAAATTGGGAAGAAAGTCTACAACGAATACAACGGTGCTCGTTAAATGCTAGACATATATTAATACAATTTAAAGTATTATACAGATTACATTATTCGAAAACCAAATTAAATAGTATATTTCCTAATCTCTCCTCTATTTGTGATAAATGTAAGAATTTAGAAGCAAATTTAACACACAGTTTTGTTACATGTCCTAAATTGAATTATTATTGGACAGAAATTTTTAAAGTTATTTCTGAAGTTCTTAAGGTTAAATTAGAACCTGACCCAAAGCTAATAATACTGGGAATTCCAGAGGCTAATTTGATATTTACACTAGATCAAAGAAATTTCCTTGATTATTGTTTGATATTAGGGAAAAAAATAATATTGAAATTTTGGAAGGGAACATTATCCCCAACAATTAAAATGTGGGCATCAGAGATGTTGGAGACGTTGCAGTTGGAAAGAATCAGATTTGTCCTTTTGGACGAGTATAATTCTTTTCAACAGATATAGTCTCCATATATACAGTATTTAGAGAAGTAGCTGTTCTTGGCATCACGGCTCGACTGGCACCCTGCGGGATTTGATGAAAATAATGTATTGGTATACCAGGATATATGCATGTCTTTACTGATATTATTATTTGTAGTTGTTTCATTTATAATATATTGTGTGGCTTTTAATTGATATATATACATTATATGTCTTTTTTCTTTTTCTTCATTTTTTCTTTTTCTTTTATACCAAATAATTATTAAGGAATTATAATTTTATTGATTAATAATGGTATTTCTCTTTACCCACTTTTATTTTCAAAAAAAAAAAAAGATAATAATCATTAGAGTACAAATATTGATTTAAGTTGATGTTTATAACTCAGTTTTGAACATTGAGAATTGTTTATTGCTAATAAAAAAATTATTCAAAAATAAATGTACCAACCAGGAATATTTCAGATGAATAAAAATGGAATTTGATCCCTTCATTTAGTAAAATAAATCCAAATGAAATTAACTGCATTCATTTTTGAATGCACAGATCCTACCAAAAGAGCTTTCCAGCTTGAGCTTCTCCTCCACGTATGCAAGGGGTTATTTCTTTGGTAAAATTCCATTCTATTTCTAGAAGGTTCTTCAGACTGTGCGAGGCCTGAGGTAAATGTTGTAACATCTGGATCCAGCTCCGCATGTAATCAAAATAAACCTGGAATTCAAAGGACCATATAAATAGCTTTGTAAAAAGAAAAATATTATTTTGCAAACTTATTTCAATGCACATATTAACAATTTATCCAAGCAGTATCCACATTGCAGCCTCCTTCTCCTCGTACTATATATAGTAATGTCTTTGCTGCAATGAGTTTGCAAAGTCCACGCTGCATATTGCTATGGCTCCGTAACTGATAAGAGAAAGCTTCGGGATTAAAATGCAGGTTTGTATTGCTTGTCGGAGAGGGATTTCCTCGGGCTGCTAGTCGATGAAGAAAAATTGATCGGACTTCCGTTCCCGGTTTAAATTTAAATTTTTTTTTAATATAAATCGTTGGACAATTTAATAGTTGGATTAAAGTAAAAAACGACTTTGAACGCCCTCAACGTGACGGATCATAATATCAGGACAAAACAAAAGGTAAGTCGTCTATTTCACATATAATCTTGCTTCTTGGGGTGGATTTAGTCTAATTTTACATTGTGAAAATGTTATTTGGGCCCATATGAATCGGCAGTGTCTTGCCTGCTGATATGGGGTTAAAATTCACGCCAAAGGCAACGTTCCAATCGATCGCATTCCAGAAACACCCACTCTCAAGATGATTGAAATTCACTTTTTCTTGGCAATCATGTCATAAGAGCATCTAAATCGTCTATATTTTGTGTTATTGTCTATCCATAATCAATATGTTTATACTAAATATCCACAACTGTTTTAGCCACATTTATTGTGCAAAAAATACTAATTTTGATTATATTGATAGTAGATGTTTCTAGATTAATTTATGGGAATTAAACATCATGTTATATTGTGAATGGGATTAGTTTGTTATTTGGATACAGGCTATTTTAAAAAGTATCCTTTTCTTAAGAAATGGATAGATGTTTAGATCTAGTGATTGAATTTAGATTGATTAGATGAATTTAATTGATTTGATGAAGCTGATGAATATGAATTTTTTGTTGGGTATTTATTATTTGTTTTAGCTTTTAACTTTTTTCTAAAACTGCAAATAATAACTTGTTTCTGTTAATGCTGTTCAGTGTTTTTTTTCCTTTACATTTTAAACAGATGTCTCCGAAGAAGAAATGCAAAATTGTCAATCCAAATGCCCAGCAAAAGAGACTGATTTAGACAGCATTCGCAGAGATTATCCAAATTTGGACTACTCCAAATGTGATGATCTATAGGACATTCTTAATGGGAAAGTAGTGGGCAGAAAGGCATGTCATGCGTGGTTTGAAGAGCAGAAACCTGTAGTTTACAATGCCAAAAACTGAAAAGTTGAGGAAAAACAAGGTGATGATGCTACTGATTATGATATGCCAATGTACCAGCTGGCAACTGATCTTCTCCATAAAGACTTGGTCTATTGCTAGAAATTTTAAATTATTTACCTATCTGTTACAGACTTACAGCATATAATACGATAATATTAAAGTTCTGATCATGAGAATATCACATTTTTGAATTTTCAAGGCAGTCTGGGTGTTTATGACTATTTCCATCACAACGGTCAATTTTGTAATTAGCTACAATTAGGTAACTAACTGATTATATGCTTTAATTTCAGGTCATCCAAGTAAGATGTTTTATATGTTTCAGAATGCTTAACTATATAATTAACTGAAAATTTCAGTCAGTTCTCTTAATTTTTAAGAAAGTTATGGGCTTTTGACTGTCCTCGATCACAGCTTTTGCGTTAAGTTAATGGAAAAGCAATAGGGAACAAGATGCTAATTTCCGAGTATGAAAATGGTCATAACATTTTTAATACTGAAGATATGAAAGTGAATTGGGTATCAAATTAAACTTATTTTTATGCTTTATCTGATGGGATAAATTGCAGACTTGATTTTTTAAATCTCAAAATTCTGTAACGTTGTTACATTCTGACGTGATCGAACTCAACACGGTCTCCCTAAAGCTACCTACATTTTGGACATCGCAGCCGGGGGTTTGGTTTTGACAGACCGAATCCCAATTTTACACCTGTGGCGTTACAGCCGACGAGACTCGCTATCACTATGTAGTAAGCGTACTTTACCAGCAGACGGCCGGTCGGGTAATTCCTTACCTGGATAATCTGCCGGCGGCGGGTAAGTACGCAGGCCTCTAGGAGCTGTTGCTCCGGATCTACGTGCCGAGCTGAATGCAGAGCGCCTGTCAAGTCCTTAACATGGGCGGGCTCGCCGAACGGATGCCCTCGGCCCTCATGAGCGAGATGCTCACGCTCATGGGTGACCATCTCTTTGACAGAGGTGTTCTTTGAATTTACCTACCTGCAGCAGTTGCCGCGAGACATCCGCCGGCAGCTCGCGGGGGAGAGCTTTGAGGATCCGATCCGGCTAGCGGCCCGCGCTGACAAGCTTTGGATTTCTGACCAGCAGCAGGTGGGCACACTGGAATACCTGGGACCGCTGGAGTCCCCGGAATCACTGGACCAGATTGATTCAACGACCTGGCAGGCCCAGAGACCCAGGACCACGCCCACAAGAGCCACAGACAAGACAAGTGGCACAGGAGAGGAGGATGGCTGAGCAGATCCAAGGAGAAGAATGTGGTATTTTACTTCGGAGTCACGTGAGTGACTACGTGAAGAACCCGCCAGCCCGCATGCGCGTCATTACATCTAGCGCATGGCGCGATGACTGACTTGCAGGCGAGCTGCTCCTGTTTAAACTTATTCCCAGGTTGTGTTTTCTTTTGCAGGATTCTCTGTTTACAGAGTCTTCCTGCTGAATTTCGTGGGGAATTCCGGGCGGCCCGCGGGGAACCCTTCATGGACCGCGGGGAATCCCAGTCAGACCGCAGGGAATCCCAGTCATGACCGCGGGGAATCCCGGCCACGGACCGCGGGGAACCCGCTACTGAGACCACGGAAGTGCGGGTAGCGGGCGGCGGTCGACTTCGCTTTCGACCGCGGCTTCAGACTGGTGCCTTCAGACTAGGCAACCCCGTTTGGAGGGCTAGCCACAAAATTATATCTCCCTCGCTGCAGAGGGGAGCGTAGGCAAGAGGCCCGTTCATTCAAACAAGTCGGGCCAGGAGGATTCCTGATGGAGTGCATGCCCTCCTTCAATGGGTAACGTCTTTGAACGTTCTAAACCCACATGGAGCGCCTGATGGAGAGGTGCACCACAATGATATGCTCTATAGGAGGGAGTTATCAGCACAGGTCTCCTCGGGAGTCCGTGGCAGCGGCACCTTTTTCAGGGCTGCACAATGTCTCCCTCTCTGAGGAGAGGAACATTCAGGGTCAGCTTGGACTGCCAAAAGCTCAAAAACACTTGTTCAGGCTTATCTGGATGGTATTCTAAATGCTGTTTCAGCTGTAAATTATAATGAAGAAATTGAGGTTCCTCGTCTATTGAGTTACATTTTTAGTTGATACCAACTACCGTTATTGATTATTGGGGTTTACCTTTAATTATTCATTTGTCTGTGACTCCGCCCTGGGGCAAGCGATTGGAAACAATTGAAGCTTGTAACAATCTTGTTGTTATAAAGCGGCCTTCTATTCATTAAGTGTAATTGGCAATTAGCAGCTGTGTTTCAGCTGTGCAAATTGGACCTTTGCATTATCAGAACTTACAACATGCAAAGTAGTGTTCTCAGGTGCCAGGTAAGTCATTGTTAACAGATCTATGCAATTACCAGCTGAAGCCAACAAGGTCACAATAGTGGACAGACAGTATTCAGCATTGCTCCATTACCTTTGGTCATTTAACCTTCAGTTATGTTACAAACTGATATTGGGGCTCAAAGATTGGAAATTACTATCCCATCTCTAGTCTCAGAGGCAGATGGGATGTGCATGAGTTACCAATCCCTCAGTTATGTGATATCAACTACCTAAAATCACTAGGTGCATTCTATGGGTTAAAGGCTTATTGTGCGAATATGCATATCTGCATGCTCACCTACAAGTTGACACACTATGGTGGTGGCATATATTAATCACATGGGTTCAATCAAGCTAATATCCTGTGATAGTTTACCTAACCTCATTTGGCGCTGGTGTATCATCACGTAAATCAATGACAACACAGAATGGATGTTGGATCACAAAGTATTTAATGACATTGTGGATTGATGAACCACCTAATATCGATTTGTTTGCATCTAGTCTCAATCACCAGTTGCAAAATATCTGGCATGGTGGCCATTCTCAGGGGCAGTGGCGATGGATGCATTCTCGCTACACTGGGGAGGAATGTTCGTTATGTCTTTCTTCCATTTTGCCTCATCAGTCGGTGCTTGCTTAAAAACCAGCAAGACTCCGCCTCAGGCTTGATAGTGCCTGACTGGCCTACACAGCCATGGGTCCACTCATACTGCAAATGATAACGGAGCCTTTTATGGCTGTTCCCAAACGCAGAAATCTGCTGGTTTACCCCATGACTGGGGAGATCCATCCTCTGCATGAGCAACTAAAATTGTTGGGTTGCAGACTATGAGAAGACCTTTCCTGGGGTACGGACTGTCAGGGTGTACGATGGATGTAATCACTGCGGCCTGAAGAGATAGTACCAAGAAAGAGTACATCTCCTATATCAAGGAATGTAAGTTTCCTGTTTACAGTCCAATATATCGTATGACACGGTATGTATAACAGATGTCTTGGTATTCCTCTCAAAGCTATATTTCACGAGAGATGGAGTTATAGTGATAGAAATTGTGCTAGAAGTGCCTTGTCGTCATACTTCCTGCTGGGGTCGGGACTCCACGCTGTCGGGTCTCGACCTCTGATATCCAGATTTATGAAGGGTATCTTCAACTCAAATTCCCCCAGGCCCAGGTACTCGGAGATATGGGATGTTATGCCCTGCTGACGCTGCATTGCCGGTGGGCTCCAGCTACATTCCTGTCCTCGGTCTAACTCGCCTACAAAGTGGTTATCCTCATGGCACTGGGTTCAGCGCAACGGGTCCAGTGGTTGCATAAGCTACGACTTGATAGGATGGTTACAGCTGCAAATAATATGATACTTATGTTTATGACTGAGTCTTGCAGAGTAGACCGGGAGCGACAGGTCTCAAACTAGTTTCATGGCATACCCCATGGACCTTTGGTTGTGTGTGTGGTCACACATCTATACAGTCATTATGTCACCTATGAGACCCTGAACTAGGAATGTTTGTTAGTTACAAAAACCTCATACATAGGTATCAGTATAGACCATCCCCAGGTGATTCAACAAGTTTTGGCTTGTGTAGGAGTGAACACTGATGTTGTCAAATCTCACTCCACCAAGGCTGCAATAACATCAGCAGCAAGGGTTACGGATGTTTCGCTAGACTCATCCTAGCAGCTGCAGGATGGTCAAACAAGCGAATTTCCAAATGTGTTATAACAAACCCATTGCCAGACCGTGGGTATTTGCCAACACTATTTTAGGTTCTATTTTAATTCCTCCTGGATGAGTGGGATTACTATAATTATAATTTCGTCATTAAAAAGCATCACCATGTTTGAATCTCTGTCGTGCTTTATTAAATTTCACGTATCCCTGGTCAATTGATGCAGTGTGTGACGCATGGACTCGTTTCCACGGCATGAAATCACAGAGCTTTGAAATCTTCACGTAGTCACTCACCTGACTCAGAAGTAAAATAGTAAGATTAAACGAGAACTTACCAGTTTGAAGTTTGATCTTTATTTTATGAGGAGTTACGATGAGGGATTACGTGCCCTCCACTCTCAACCCTCTCTCATAAAGGTCAGCTGGTAGTTCTAGTTTTTCGAATCTTACTATATTCAGTTCAACAACTGTTATCTGTGATTTCACTCCGCTGCTTTGAAGATTGACGCGCATACGGGCTGGCAGGTTCTTCACATAACTCCTCATAAAATAAAGATCAAACTTCAAACTGGTAAGTTCTCGTTTAATCTTATTATTTTTACCACCAGCGCTGGGGTTCAGCAGCCCACCAATGCCGCCAGCCATGTTCGTTTCCGGGAAACGACAGCGCTGGCCGCCGATAGTCACCGCAGTGGTCGGCAGGATCCATCGACTGTATGTCTGGGACCGGCGCGCGGAGCTCAGGTTCTTGGTAGACACTGTGGGGAGGTCAGCCTATTGCTCCCATCTGGACTCGGCCTTCGTGCTGGTAAGAGGGCCCCCCCGTTAACTGCTGCGAATGGCAGTCCAATCCACACACAAGGCGTCCGCATGGTCCCTGTCATTTTCGTGTGCCAGTTCACCTGGCCATTCATCATCCCAGACGTGGCCCAGCTACTGCTGGGCGCAGATTTCTTGCGGGCGCAGTCGCTCCTCGTGGACGTGAGGGGCCAACGTCACGTCCATGCGTCAACTTTTGAGAAGATCTCCTTGCACTCTACTATGCCCACCGCGCCGGTCAGCAACCCCGTAGCGACGGTGGACAATGTCTACGTGCAGGTACTGGCTGAGTTTCCGGACATCGTCACCTGCCAAGTTTGGCTCAGCCAGTCTGAGGCACAGTGTCATGCACCATATTCTGACATCGGGTCCACCGCTCCACGCCCACGCCTGCAGGCTTGCTCCTGACAAGCTCCTCATAGCAAAGGCGGAGTTTCGGAGTATGGAGGCCATTGGTATTCTTCGACGCTCCAACAGCCCATGTGCCTCCCCGCTGCACATGGTGCCGAAGGTGTCCGGCAGCTGGAGGCTGTGTGGAGACTACCGCCGCCTTAACGACACCACAACCGCTGATCGTTACCCTATTCCCCACATACAGGTCTTCTCAGCACATCTGGCCAAGGCTAAGTTCTTCTCCAAGATCGACCTAGTCCGGGGATATTACCAGATCCCCGTGTGACCGGAGGATGTCCCCAAGACGGAAATTATCACCCCGTTTGGGTTGTTTGAGTTCCTGCGGATGCCCTTCGGCCTTAAGAACGCTGTGCAGGCCTTTCAGTGCCTGAAGGACACCGCGGTGTGTGAGCTCGACTTCCTGTTTGTCTACTTGGACGACATTCTCGTGGCAAGTCGCTCGCGAGAGGAACACTGCACCCACCTGCCTCTACTCTTCCAGCGCCTCAGTGACCACGGCCTCGTAAATAACCCTGGCAAGAGCCAATTTGGCCTTCGGGCCATCACCTTCCTGGGGCATTGGGTGACAGGGCAAGGAGCAGTGCCTCTGTCGGACAGGGTTGAGGCAATCCGCCAGTTCCCGCGGCCTCCGGGAGTTCATAGGGATGGTCACATTTTACCACCGGTTCGTTCCGGCGGCTGCCAAACTTTTGCCGCCACTTTTCCAGTTGCTGACCGGCAAGCAACGGGAGATACAGTGGGACGCAGTCGCCACGGCGGCGTTTGAAAGGGCGAAGAGAGCCTTGGCTCGGGTGACTATGCTCATGCATCCATGGGCCGACGCCCCCACAGCCCTTACCGCCGATGCCTCGGACACTGCGGTCAGCGGCGGTTTGGCACAGTCGGGTAACGGCCGTTGGCGGCCTTTAGCCTTTTTTAGCCTTCACCTGAGCGCTGCGCTACAGCGCTTTCGACCGGGAGTTGCTCGCCTTACAGCTCGCAGTGCGGCACTTTTGATACTTCCTCGAGGGCCATTACTTCATAGCCTTCACGGACCACAAGCCCCTCACGTTTGCTTTCGTGAAGGTTTCAGATCCTTGGTCCGCCTGTCAGCAGCGCCAGCTGGCGGCTATTTCGAAGTATACAACGGATGTCCGACACATCGCCTGGAAATTTGGTCTCCAAATCTGAGGAAGGACATTATTGCCATAGAGGGAGTGCAGCGAAGGTTCACCAGACTGATTCCTGGGATGTCAGGACTGTCTTATGAACAAAGACTGCATAGACTCAGTTTGTACTCTCTAGAATTTAGGAGATTGAGAGGGATCTTATAGAAACTTACAAGATTCTTAAGGGGTTGGACAGGCTAGATGCAGGAAGATTGTTCCTGATGTTGGGGAGGTCCAGGACAAGGGGTCACAGCTTAAGGATAAGGGGGAAATCCTTTAGGACCGAGATGAGAAGGAATTTTTTCACACAGAGAGTGGTGGGTCTCTGGAACTCTCTGCCACAGAGGGTAGTTGAGGCCAGTTCATTGGCTATATTTAAGAGGGAGTTAGATGTGGCCCTTGTGGCTAAGGGGATCAGAGGGTATGGAGAGAAGGCAGGTACGGGATACTGAGTTGGATGATCAGCCATGATCATATTGAATGGCGGTGCAGGCTCGAAGGGCCAAATGGCCTACTCCTACACCTAATTTCTATGTTTCTATGTTTCTATGAAATGCAACCTCATGGCGGATACATTGTTCTGTCCGGCATTTGCAGCCGTGCCTAACCCGGCCTCGGGAATAGATTACTCCGCCTTGGCGGCGGCCCAGCTGCCAGACGATGAGATGCCGGTGATCCGCACCACGATCTCTGGCTTGGTGCTTGAGGACATGCTGTTGGGTCCCTCGGGTTCCATCCTCTATGACGTATCCACGGGTCAGCTGAGGCCTATCATTCCGGCAGCCTTGCACCGTCGCGTCTTTGAGGTGATCCATGAGCTGGCCCACCCATCCATCCGGGTGGCCACAAGGTTTATGTGGCACAGTCTTCGGAAGCAGGTGCATCCCGTGCCAGACATCAAAGGTGCATCGTCACGTCCGGGTGCCCGTTCAAGGCTTCGCAGTGCCACGCCGGCGGTTCCATTACGTACACGTGGACATCGTGGGGCCACTGCCTCCGTCCCAGGGTGTTTCACACCTGCTTGCGGTAGTTGACCGTTTTACGCAGTGGCCGGAGGCCATCCCGCTCACGGACACTTCAACTCAATCGTGTGCTCGTTTCCTCGTGGCAACTTGGATTGCCCACTTTGGGGTTCCATTTCACATCACGTCCGACCGGGGCGCCCAGTTCACGTCTGAACTGTGGTCCGCCATGGCCCGCCTGTTGGGGACGCAGAACGCCACGCGACATCATATCCCCAGTCAAATGGGTTGGTGGAGCAATTCCACCGCTGTCTGAAGGCCGCCCTGAAGGCTCATCTCACAGGCCCTGGGTGGAAGGACGAGTTGCCATGAGTCCTGTTGGGGATACGGACGGCCGCCAAGGGGGATCTGTCATCGTCCTCCGCGGAGTTGGTAGATGGTGCTCACCGTCCCCGGGGAGTTTGTCCCTGCTGCTGATGGGTCCCAGGAACCCCCGTCATCGGTGCTGGTCCGCTTGCGGGAGAGAGTCGGCGCCCTGCCTCCCATCCCAACGTCGCGTCATGGAGTGGCCCCTTCCCATGTGCCACTGCCACTGTTGGGCTGCCCGTACGATTTTCTTTGTCGTGACTCCCACGTCGCCCTTGCAGCCCGTATTAAGATTCCTTTTGCGTGCTGCGGCGCGGCCGTGCTAGATTTGATTTGGACATGGGAGGCCGGCGTGGAACTGTGTCGGTGGCTCGTTTGAAACCGGCCCACTGGGACCCAAGCAAGTTGGTCCATGTGGCTCCCGGAGATTCTTCTGAACCGAGCAAGCCTTTAGGGGCGTGAGATTGTATCTACACGTTCGGTGCCTCTGGTTCTGGGGGGGGGGGGGGTGGGGTCATGTGGGAGCAACCCAAGGCCGGGCAATGCCCGTGTCCTGCGAGGAGTAGGGAGCTGTATTGGAGAGAATAAATACGTCTAATGTACACAACTCGTGTCCGACTAGTTTCTAGCTGGACTCCTGCGAACCCCCCTTACAAGATGCTGTTAAGCTGAAAAAAGTACAGATATTTACAAAGATGTTGACAGCACTTCAGGGCCTCAGCTATAGGGAGAGATTGGGTAGGCTAGAACTTCATTCCTTGGCATGGGGTGAGGGGTGATCACATAGAGGTGTATGAGATCATGAGGTGAAAAGATAGGTTAAATGCACAGAGACCTTTTTCCCAAGGAGGGGAATCAAGAACCAGAGGACATAGGTTTAAAGTAGGAGGGGGAAGATTTGATTGGAACCTGAGGCCCAACTTTTTCCACACAGACATTGGTGGGTATATGGAACTAGCTGCCAGAAGGTAAGTTGAGGCAGGTACGATGGCAACATTTAGAAGACATTTGGACAGGCACATGGATAGGAAAGGTTTAGAGGGATATGAGTCAGACTTGGGCAGGTGGGACTAATGTAGATGCGGCATCTTGGTAGGCAAAGGCAAGTTGGGCCGAAAAGCCCATTTCCATGCTGTATGATACTGTGACTCTATAAATGGAAAATATAGAGGGAGAAATTATCCAAATCTGGGAGACAGGGATTAGTTCAAACCCAAGTTCAATCCATAACCCAAGTCATCAGTTATAGAGTGAATCAGGTCTACAGAACAATAGCCTGTGTTTATTTTGCACCTCCAATGTCACAACGCCACAGAACATAGAACAGCACAGCACATTGTGCCGAACATGGCGGCAAGTTAAAACTAATCTCATCTGCCTGCACATGATCATATCCCTCCATGCCCTGCATGTCCATGTGCCTATCTAAAAGCATCTTAGATGTCACCAGGATATTAAAATAGGTAAGTAAAAACCTTTTTAGCACGTTAAGAGTTTATAGAAGTAGAGGTTTTTGAAGGAAATCCAAAGCTTGTGAGTCCTGATAGCAGCAGGAATGACAGCTTCGGGTGCATGCATTAAATTGGAAGAGTTGGAGATATGCAAGATTCTAAGGGCAGAGGAACTTGCATCTAGGGTTAGTTGCAAGGACACGGAGAAAAAAAAATCAGTATCTGCAGCAGTCTTGGATGCAGTTAGGTTTATGCAAGATAAAAGGTGAGTGGGGAAGGCCAGGAGAACTCTGCTGGACCCTGTGCTGATGTAAGACTTTGACCCGAAGCATCAACCCTTTCTTTCCACCCACTGATGCTGCCCGACCCACTATGTTTCTCCAGAGGATGTTTGGTTGCTAGTGAATCACATTAACCTTTCAAACGCATAACTTGAACAGGAAGGTACACATTTAATTAAAAAAACTGACAGGAAACAGCATATTTTCACTACTGGCTCAAAATATACAGATATTAAACTGAATCAGATGCGCTTCTCGTTTCTGTCATATAAACCACTTTCATGCATGATTTAAAGCTTTAAATATTTTGTATGGTATGTCAGCTTCAGATTCAAGAGAAAAGCTGTAAAATGCAGGTTTTAAGTAGTCAAGCAAATTTAAAATATAAGAAATAGAAGCTGAAGTCAGATCACTAAACATTAGATCTTTGCCAAATAAAATACATTGTTCTGGAGTAACTCAGTGGGCCAGGCAGCTTCTTGGGAGGATGAGGACAAGTAATGTTTGGGTTGGGACCCTACTTCACATCATTGCCTCAGCTCCAATTCTTTGCAAGTGACAAAAATCTATGCAGATGCTGCAGACATTTCAATGATGTAATCCCAATCTCACAGAAAGAATAAACAACTTCTGTGGTAAATCTGTGGAATTCATCGCCAGAAAATGATAAGTCCATGATTAGTAAGGGAGTCAAAGGCTATGGGGAGAAGGTAGGGTTGTGAGGGGAAAATAGTTTGGCCATGATCAAATGGCTGAGTAGACTCTGTAGGCCAAAAGGCCTAATACTGCTCCGATGTCTTATAGTCTCACCTTTGTCTTCAAATAGGCGGTGCCCTTGTTCTAGTATCCCTGCCCTTGTTCTAGATTCACATCTAGATAACCGCAGATAACCTCCCCAACTCTACACAAATTCATGCACAACTAAAGAAACATCCCTGGTATCCAGGTACAACCAGGGAAGAAACCTTTAATCATTACAACACTCACCATCAACATTTTATGTAGATCTTCCTCAAATTCATCAATATTGCTGTCAACCTTCTGCTGCCTCTGGAATTCGTCCATTATCCTATGCAACATGAACTGATAATACTGCTTCATGAGCAGGCCACCCTTCAGCACTTCTTTGCATTCTCTGACCAGCTGCAATATAAAGAGTCGTTGAAATAAAGTGTTTACAGGCAGAAGTGACAAAGGATATATCTTGTGTAAGAAGGAACTGCAGATGCTGGTTTAAACCGAAGATAGACACAAAAAACTGGAGTAATTCAGCGGGACAGGCAGCATCTCTGGAGAGAAGGAATGGGTCACGTTTTGGGTCAAGATCCTTCTTCAGACTGGTTAGGGATAAGGAAACGAGAGATATAGACGGTGATGTGGAGAGATAAAGAACAATGACAGAAAGATATGCAAAAAAAGTTACGATGAGAAAGGAAACGGGCTATTGTTAGCTGTTTGTAAGATGAACACAAGAAACTAGTACGACTTGGGTGGGGAAGGAATACAGGGAGAGGGAATACCTGGGCTACCTGAAGTGAGAAAAATCGATATTCATACCATTGGTCTGTAAGCTGCCCAAGCGAAATATGAGATGCTGTTCCTCCAATCTACATTTAGCTTCACTCAGACAATGGAGGAGACTTGGGACATAAAAGGTCTGTGCAGGAATGGGAAGGAGATTTAAAGTGTCCAGCAACCGGGATATCAGGCGGGCTGAGGGAAGATGTTCCACGAAATGATCGCCCAGTCTGCATTTGGTCTCGCCGATGTATAAGGGTCCCCATCTTGAACAATGGATACAGAGGTTGGAAGTGCAAATAAACCTCTGCCTAACCTGAAAGGACTGCTGGGGTCCCTGGCCAGAGTTGAGGGAGGAGGTATTGGGACAGGTGTTGCATCTTCTACGGTTACAGGGGAAGGTACCTGGGGGGGGAGGTTTGGTGGGAAGGGATGAATTAACCAGGGAGTTGCGGAAGGACCGTTCTCTGCGGAAAGGGGTGGAGATGGGAAAATGTGGCTAGTCGTGAGATCCCGTTGGTGGTGGTGGAAATTTGAGGATTATGTGTTGTATGCGTTGGCTGATGGAGTGGATGGTAAGGACGAGGAGGATTTTGTCTCTGTTGCGACTAGGGGGAGGGGGAGCAAGGGCGGAGCTGCGTGGTATGAGGAGACACGAGTGTGAGGGCCTAGTATGGAACACATCATCTTGAGCGCAGATGCAGCATAGACAGAGGAATTGGGAGTAGGGGATAGAGTCTTTGCAGGAAGCAGGGTGGGAAGAAGTGTAGTCGAGATCGTTGCAGGAGTCAGTGGGTTTGTAATAGACGTCAGTCAATAGTCTATTTCCTGTGATGGAGGCTGTGAGATCAAGAAAGGAGAGGGAGGTGTCGGAGATGGTCCATGTAAATTTGAGTGCAGGATGAAAATTGGTGGTGAAGTTGAAGTGGATATGTCTTTACACACAATATCCAAAAGAGGGCCAAGCAAATTAGTACAAATATGCATTGATTTTTTTAAAAACAATAAGGTGTTGATTTTTTAAAAAACATTAAAGTATCCAAAATGCTTCATACTAAATCCTTTTGAAAAAGGGTCCTGACCTGAAACGTCACCTATAATGTTCTCCAGAGATGCTGCTTGACCCACTGAGTTTAGTTTAGAGTTTAGTTACAGTGTGAAAACAGGCCCTTCGGCCCACCAAGTCCGCTTCGGTCAGCACTCGCAGTACAGTAGTACTATCCTATACACTAGGGACAAATGCCACTAGGGATGCCACAAATGCATTGAAGGCAGCCTCTGCCTACAGTCTGTCCGTTGTTTTCTCTTTTTTGTTTTAGTTTGTCTTAAAAGTGTGAGTTTCTTTACTTTTTTGCGTGGGGGAGGGGTGAAGGGTAAGGGGAAAACCGCTTCTCAGTCACTTCCTGGCGAGGGCGCCTATTCTCTGAGTCGCGTCCTCGCCCCCCTCTTCGCGGCCTGCCAGCTGGATCGGAGCAGCCTTTCCTGCCGGGGACCCAGACCAGAGCTTCAGCAGCAGAGTTGCAACGCTGGATTCACCGCGGAGCGGAGCGATGACTACCTGGATCGCCGCTTGAAGCTCCGGAGTGCTGGGCCCGCTGTTCCAACATCGTGGAGCTGAGGTTTGAGGAGCTCCCAACGTGGGCAGTGCTGACCTCAACATCACATAGTCCCTGGGACCCTTTGCCGAGGGCCGCCAGCTTGAATCTCCACCTGGCACGACCTGTGGACTCCGGGAGCCGCGGACTCTGGTAGGAAGCGGCCGATTCGGAGGTCCAAGCCGCGGAGGTTGTTCTCCTGGTCTGACGACGGAGTTCCATCCCGGCGAGCGGGCCTGAATACCGGGCCACCTGTAGCGGCGACTGCGGCGGGCTCGGGAGGTCCCGACCACGGGTGAGCATTAAGAACAGAGGAAGAGGACTGACTTTGGTGCCTTCCCTCACAGTGGGAAACTTTGATTCAGCTGTGTGGGGATGTTTTATGTTGAACTGTATCGTGTGTTGTGTACTTTATTTTAATTGTATGGCTGTATGGTGAACACCTGCTCTTCTTTGGAGTGTGGGAGGAAACCGGAGAAAACCCATGCTGTCACAGGGAGAACGTACAAACTCCATACAGACAACACCCGTAGTCAGGATCAAACCCAGGTCTCTGGCTCTGTAAGGCAACAACTCTACCGCTGTGCCACCATGCCGCCCCAAAGTTACTCCAGCAGATTGTGTCTTTTTCTATAAACCAGGATCTGTAGTTCCTTGCTTCTCCATTATGAATCAGTTTAACCAGTCAGGTTGGGGGTAGGACATTAGCCTTGATGCCTCTGCACAAAATGTCCATCCTTCATCACTAAAATATGGTTCCTAGCAGCTGCGTGAATATTATCTGTCTAAATGCCCCTTAAACATAATGGCTGTATATGATTTCACCATCTCTTTGGCAGCAACTTCTTTTATCACACACTCTCAGTAAAAAAAAAAATCAGATCTCTTAGATCCCCTATTTCTCACCTACCATGACTGAACCCAGAGACGTACAAGTTGATGCTTGGCATGCACCTCAATGGGTATTAGGAAGGAAGAGAAACTCAACGGGTCAGGCAGCATCTCTGAAGAAACAAGGAACTACAGATGCTGGTTTACACAAAAGGACACAAAGTGCTGGAGTAACTCAGCGGGTCAGGCAGCATCTCTGGAGAACATGGACAGGCGATGCCTCAGGTCGGGACTTTGTGTTCTTTAGCAAGTCTGGAGAACATGGATAGATGACATTTCAAGTTGGGACTCTTCTTCAGACATGTTTTAGGAAATCTTTACTTAAACCAAACCGCATCTAACACATCACTGATGCTCCATAATATCTACGTAATTACCATCTGACAAATAAAAAACAAAAAATTGATATTTCCAAAACCACTGGCTTTTATGTAATCTCATGGATCTTTTGCTGGAAGTATCCAATCTCCCATCAGACGGAATTTCTTTTTAAATGTTTGTAGTAATATCTAACCTGGATACAAAAATATAATGGACAGGACCTCATTGATTTATAAAAAAGTAGAATGTTATTTAGTTTAGTATTACAATGAGAAAACAGGCCCTTCGGCCCACCAAGTCCACACCGACCAGCGATCACCCATACACTAGCTTAATGTCCTACACACTATGGGTAATTTACAGAAGCCAATTAACTAGTTCAAATTAATTACAATAATCAATCTATTGAATGTTATGCATAGGCAATTTATTCCTTTAGCCAATCTTAAGCTTCACACAGGTCCTCAGTTTTCAAAGAATCAAATAATTTAAGGGAAATTTTGAGTGAATAATCATTTAATTTTATGGGCCCTACACGTTGAGATATTTTTTCTTATGATTAGCTTAATTTTGTGTCACATACATCATGGTGCAATGAAATTCCTTGTTCATAGGAAGCCCACAGAGTAAATAGTATATATACAGTAATAATAACAATAAATATGATGAGTACAAAACAGTAGAACGGTGCAAGATTATAGTACAAAGTATGAATAGTGCAAAAGAATATTAAAGCACAATAGTGGAATGACTGAATGAGTTAAGAATATGTGGCAGCTCCTCAGGGAATGGGGCGTGTAGGAGATGTTTGGTTCAGGAGTTGGATAGCCGTGGGAAAGGAACTGTTTTTAAGACTGGATGTCTGGGCTTTTAGTCTCCTGCATCTTCTCCAAGAAGGTAGAAAAGTAAAAAGGAAGTGGCCACATCTTCCATTCTTCTTGATGCAATGGACTGGATGGAAGGAAGTGCCAAGCCTGGGATGCACTGGGCTGTGTTCACCACACTCTGCAGGTTCAGGCGGTCAAGAGCAGAGCAGTTGGTAAACCAAGCTGACATGCATCATGTCAGAATATATAGGTCAATCAGTCTGAAGAAGGTCCCAACCCAAAACATTACCTATCCATGTTCTCCAGGCATGCTGCCTTACTAGTCGAGTTACTCCAGCACTTTGTATCTTTTTTTAAACCAGCATCTACAGTTCCTTATTTCTACGTGAACTTACATTAATTATCTGCTCAGAAAAGTTAAAAGTCTTGCATAAAACTCTTATCTTTTGCTTTATGATTCAACAACCTTGAAGGTTGAGTCGCAGGTACATAAGGTGGTCAAAAAGGCTTTTGGCACATTGACCTTCATCAGTCAGAGTATTGAGTACAGAAGTTGGGAGGTCATGTTTCAGCTGTATAAAACTTTGGTGAGACCGCATTTAGAGTATTGTGTTCAGTTCTGGGCACCATGATATAGGATATTGTCAAGCTTGAATGAGTTCAGAGAAGATTTACGAGGATGTTGCCAGGACTAGAGGGTCTGAGCTAAAGAGAGAGGTTGAGTAGGTTGGGTCTCTATTCCTTGGAGCGCAGGAGGATGAGGGGTGATCTTATTGAGTGTATAAAATCATGAGAGGAATAAATCGGGTAGATGTACAGAATAGGGGAGTCGAGGACCAGAGGACAGAGGTTCAAGGTGAAGGGGAAAATAATCTGAGGGGTACCTTTTTCACACAAAAAGTGGTGGGTGTATCGAACAAGCTAGTTGAGGCTGGAACCATCCCAACGTTTAAGAAACAGTTAGACAGGTACATGGATATGATAGGTTTGGAGGAATATGGACCAAGCGCAGGCTGGTGGGACTAGTGTAGTTGGGTTATGTCGGCTGGTGTCGGCAAGTTGGGCCGAAGGGCCTGTTTCCACACTGTATCACTCTATGACTAACTTTGACAGGCCTGTTATGCTACGGCAAAGACGACTTTTGTTGCTCCGTTCTCAGTGCATATGACTATTAAACCCTCTGGTCTCTGGACTGTTGGCCGCCCACCTGTTTAATGCTCAGCAGCGAGGGCTCTCCGGCAGGTCTCTGCTCCAGCCTCAGCTTCAAGCACTCATGAATCACGTTGAGGAGAACCCGGCACAAGACCAAGTATGCAGGCTGGAAGGATGGTAGCTCCATGGCCTCCAGCTGTTCCCATGACACACTGCTGCCTTTCTGCTCTGTACAGGAAGATGTGTGGGACAATACAGGCAGGTAATCGTGACAACTCAAGGGCTCTGGAACAGCAAAGAACTGAAACACAAACAAAAAATATTGTTCATTTAATACTGAATTCTCCAATTTTAGATAACCTCTAACAAACCGCCCACCCCCATTACCCTTTCTTTCTCTCCTCCCCTGGGCCCCACCTGTTTCTACCCACCCCTACTTTCCTTCCTCTGGCTTCTCAATTTGCAAATCTTCTAACTGCCTGCTCTTGTCTCTGGCCTTTGCTCCAACCAATTGCCTATCAAAAATCCTGCTTGCCTGTGTCCACACATTTCCTGCCACCTGCCTCTCCTCTTGCCCAGCTTTCTTAATCGCTACCCCTGCCCCCACCACTCTCCCCCCACCCCCCGACCCCACCCCACAATCAGTCTGAAGAATGGTCCCAACACAAAACATCATCTGTCCATGTCCTCCTGAGATACTGCCTGAGCTGCTGAGTTACTCCAGCACTTTCTGCCCTTTTACTGATAATTCTTAATTGTAGTTAGGAATTGCACCCGGAGAAACCCTTGGCTACTTTAAACTGAGAGCTACATCAAATAAGAGTAAATTCGTGACTAAGTATGGGCGGCCATCACTGGTAATGCCTGGCATTGTTTGATCTTTAAGTACTGTCCCAGATATACTCTCTGGAATTTAGGAGATTGAGAGGGGATCTTATAGAAACTTACAAGATTCTTAAGGGGTTGGACAGGCTAGATGCAGGAAGATTGTTCCCGATGTTGGGGACGTCCAGGACAAGGGGTCACAGCTTAAGGATAAGGGGGAAATCCTTTAGGACCGAGATGAGAAGGAATTTTTTCACACAGAGAGTGGTGGGTCTCTGGAATTCTCTGCCACAGAGGGTAGTTGAGGCCAGTTCATTGGATATATTTAAGAGGGAGTTAGATGTGGCCCTTGTGGCTAAGGGGATCAGAGGGTATGGAGAGAGGGCAGGTACGGGATACTGAGTTGGATGATCAGCCATGATCATATTGAATGGCGGTGCAGGCTCGAAGGGCCGAATGGCCTATTCCTGCACCTAATTTCTATGTTTCTATGTTTCTATGAATGGCGGTGCTGGCTCGAAGGGCCGAATGGCCTCCTCCTGCACCTATTGTCTATGCTTGATTCAGGCTATGATTCAACGTTACTGTGCTCTCCCCCGTAAACTTGTGGAAGTTAACATTCACTCATTGTCAGAATATTGTCATGAGATTGTATTTCTTTGGGAAAATCAGCATTACGTCCTTGAGAAGGACTTTTTTCACACAGCGAGTGGTGGGTCTCTGGAACTCTCTACCACAGAGGGTAGTTGAGGCCAGTTCATTGGCTATATTTAAGAGGGAGTTAGATGTGGCCCTTGTGGCTAAGGATATCAGAGGGTATGGAGAGAAGGCAGATACGGGGTACTGAGTTGGATGATCAGCCATGATCATATTGAATGGCGGTGCAGGCTCGAAGGGCCGAATGGCCTACTCCTGCACCTAATTTCTATATTTCTATATTTCTATATTTCTATATCAGCAGAGTTGCTTCATCTCCTCGACATGAGAGATTACAGATGCTGGAATCCTGAGCAATACACAAGTGCTGGAGTAACTAGATTCAGGCAGCATCTGTGGAGGGAATGGACAGATTGTTTAGTTTAGGTTGGAGATACAGCGTGGAAACAGACCCTTCAGCTCACCAAGTTCATGCCGACCAACAATCACCCATACACTAGTTCGATCCTACCCACTAGGGACAGTTTACAGAAGCCAATTAACCTCGACCCAAAACGTCACCCATTCCTTCTCTCCAGAGATGCTGCCTGACCCGCTGAGATACTTCAGTTTTTGTGTCTATCTTCGGTTTAAACCAGCATCTGCAGTTCCTTCCTGCACATTTAACCTACAAATCTGCTCATCGTTAAGATGTGTCTGACGCACCAAATTCAGACAAGGCAAAATTAATTAATTGCAGCCCAGTCAATCTCAGCAGGTCTTCTTCACTAACATCTGGAAGATTGGTGCCTAAAGTTGGAAAGCTGTTCACAGATTAATCAAGCAAGATTAATTAATCAAATCAGTATCCTCTTGAGGTCACGTAAACCTATCTTGATTCACACCACATAAAATAAAGAAACAGCTGAGAGCACAGGATGCAGGAAGAGCCTTGGGACCAGACAACATGCCAACTGGAGACCTGTACTGTCGAACAAGTAACTGCTCTGGCACATCTAATCCAAAACAAAACAAAAAGTGCTGGAAACATTCAGCAGGGTCAGACCACATCTGTGTGAAGAGAATCAGTCAACATTTCAGATCGAAGATACTTCCTCAGAACAGACTATTTTGGGATCTACTGAATATTAATAGATAGGGTATAGGCTGTGGACTAGTGCAGATGGGCATCTTGGCCGGCATGACCAAGTTAGGCCAAAGACCCTGTTTGCATGCTCTTTGAATCTACGACTCAGCGCGGTGGTACAGCAGAAGAGTTGTTGCCTTACAGTACCAGAGACTTGGGTTCGATCCTGACTGCTCGTGCTGTCTGTACGGAGTTTGCACGTTCTCCCTGTGACTACATGGGGTTTCTCAGGGTGCTCTGGTTTCCACCCACAATCTAAAGACTTACTGGTTTGTAGGTTAATTGGCTTCGGTAAAAATCAAAAATTGTCCCTAGTGTGTCGGATAGTGTAGGTGTACGAGATGATGGGCGCGGATTCAGTGGGGCAAAGGGCTTATTTCCACGCTGTATCTCTAAACTAAAGATTCCTATTAATATACCAAAACATTTTTTAAGATGTTTCTCAGTAGTATAATAACTTTTCCAGTCCACCTAGTGACTTTTAAATAAAAGCTGCCAGGTTCTAAGGGAGCATGGGAACTGAGCCCCTGGTGCACTGGATACTGAACAAAGAAACAGAGAAAAATAGAAAATAGGTGCAGGAGTAGGCCATTCGGCCCTTTGAGCCTGCACCGCCATTCAATATGATCATGGCTGATCATCCAACTCGGTATCCTGTACCTGCCTTCTCTCCATACCCTCTTTAGCCACAAGGGCCACATCTAACTCCCTCTTAAATATAGCCAATGAACTGTCCTTAACTACCTTCTGTGGCAGAGAATTCCACAGATTCACCACTCTCTGAGTGAAAAATGATTTTCTCATCTCGGTCCTAAAAGACTTCCCCCTTATCCTTAAACTGTGACCCCTTGTTCTAGACTTCCCCAACATCGGGAACAATCTTCCTGCATCTAGCCTGTCCAACCCCTTAAGAATTTTGTATGTCTCTATAAGATCCCCCCTCAATCTTCTAAATTTTAGCGAGTACAAGCTGAGTCTATCCACTCTTTCCCCATATGAAAGTCCTGCCATCCCAGGAATCAGTCTGGTGAACCTTGTCTGTACTCCCTCTACGGCAAGAATGTCTTTCCTCAGATTAGGAGACCAAAACTGTACGCAATACTCCAGGTGTGGCCTCACCAAGACCCTGTACAACTGCAGTAGAACCTCCCTGCTCTTATACTCAAATCCTTTTCTTATGAATGCTAACATACCATTCGCTTTGTTCACTGCCTGCTGCACCTGCATGCCTACTTTCAATGACTGGTGTACCATGACACCCAGGTCTCGTTGCACCTCCCCTTTTCCTAATCGGCCACCATTCAGATAATAGTCTACTTTCCTGTTTTTGCCACCAAAGTGTATAACCTCACATTTATCCACATTATACCGCATCTGCCATGCATTTGCCCACTCACCCAACTTATCCAAGTCACCTTGCAGCTTCCTAGCGTCCTCCTCACAGATAACACTGCCCCCCCAGCTTAGTGTCATCCGCAAACTTGGAGATGTTGCATTCAATTCCCTTATCCAGATCATTAATATATATGGTAAATAGCTGGGGTACCAGCACTGAGCCTTGCGGTACCCCACTAGTCACTGCTTGCCATTCTCAAAAGGACCCGTTTACTCCTACTCTTTGCTTCCTGTCTGCCAGCCCGTTCTCCATCCACATCAATACTGAACCCCCAATACCGTGTGCTTTTAGTTTGTAAACTAATCTCTTATGTGGGACATTGTCGAAAGCCTTCTGGAAGTCCAGATATAACACATCCACAGGTTCTCCCTTATCCACTTTACTAGTTACATCCTCAAAAAATTCTATAAGATTCGTCAGACATGATTTATCTCTCATAAATCCATGCTGACTTTGTCCAATGATTTCACCACTTTCCAAATGTGCTGCTATCCCATCTTTAATAACCGACTCTACAATTTTCCCCACTACCGATGTTAGACTAACTGGTCTGTAATTCCCAGTTTTCTCTCTCCCTCCCTTTTTAAAAAGTGGGGTTACATTAGCTACCCTCCAATCTTCAGGAACTACTCCAGAATCTAAAGAGTTTTGAAAAATTATCATTAATGCATCCACTATTTCTGGGGCTACTTCCTTAAGTACTCTGGGATGCAGCCTATCTGGCCCTGGGGATTTATCGGCCTTTAATCCATTCAATTTACCAAACACCACTTCCCGGCTAACCTGGATTTCACTCAGTTCCTCCATCTCATTTGACCCCCGGTCACCTGCTATTTCCGGCAGATTATTTATGTCCCTTAGTGAACAATCAAGGCACTTGAACAACTGGATTACCCACATTTTACCACAGGTGGCAAACAGCATTGTCCTATGCAAGATTTGCTCCCATTAAGTGCCCATGGAGTTATTGCTCGAAATGAACCCGCAATTTGCAAGGACGGATTTATTTTTGAGGAGGTGGCGATGAAAGATTTGAAGGCAAGAGGGAACATTATCCATTGAGAATGTATTAAAAACATTGGTGAGCGTGGGAAGTCAACAAAAACGCACAGTCAACAGTTCAAGGAGGAGAGGGAACTTGAGAAGAAGGTACGAGATGGCAAAGTAAAGACACTAGTTCCCCTTTCAAAGCTGCAGCAGGGTAGAACCTTGGTCGTCCGGCAACTTGGGGCAAAGATAGACACGGTGAAACCTCAAACTTCAATACTAGTTTTGAAATTGAAATATCATGATCCTTGGCAAAGTGATTGCAGGAAGTTGCTATATCCTGCCAGCATTTATCTTCAAGATATTGCTTTTGGTTTCCATAAACAGCTTGGTGTGCTGAACATAAATCTACCTAATTTATCTCACATGATGCACATTAGAAGATAAAGCAGTACAGCAACGAAACAAGCCCTTCAGACCACATTGTCTGTGCCAAACATGATGCCAAGACCAACTCTTGACATAATCCATCTCCCTCCATTCCCATGTATTTATCCAAAAGTCTTATAAACGCCACTATAGTGTCTACCTCCACCACCACCCCCTGCAGCACGTTCCAGGCACTCACCATTCTCTGAGTAAAACAAAAACTTGTCCCACACATCATCTTTAAACTTTACCCATGTCACCTTAAAGCTCGGCCCTCTATTTGACACTTCCATTCTGGGAAATTATACTGACATTCTTCCCACAAATCTGATACTTTTTAAACACTCAAAATAATGCCAATTCTGGAGATTGGAACACTTCCAACTTCCACTGTAGCATATCGTGTTCAACAGACCTGAACTTTGACACAGTTATGAAACAAATAAGCAGGAATTGTGCTTGCTTCTGTGGTTTTACAGGTGATACTGCTATAACGCATGTTTTCTATAACACAAACTGGATATAACACGACTGGTGAATAAGATATCACCATTTGTATTATGCCGGCCGGATTAGTTAGAATGTAATTTCTATCAGGAACATATGAACCACATAAAAGTTATTTTCAAAATTTACAAGCAGAAAAAAAAACTTGGATTGAAACAGTATAAGGGGGAAAAGAAAGTTTGCCCACAGTAATCAGATTACCTTAACCGTGGGTGGCCAGTGAAATTGACAATCTGTCGCTTCCATTGATACATGTGCGATGATACTCTATTTAAACAATGTAACATGCAGCCTTTAGTATCTTTAGCTTGAAGTATCAAAAATAAACTTGTTGCTTTCTAAAATACCTTTATTTTTGCAGGAAATACAACTCTCTCATTGTGAGTCTGAGACTCTCTAACCTTCAACCCCCTTTTCCGCCATTGATACAATGGTCTCTGTAATGCAATTCTGTAACACATGGTGTCTAAGGATCGCAACCTGTACCCCAAGCACATATTCCTCTAAACCTTCTGCCATCCATGTACCTGCCGGAGTATTTTAAACCAGTTCATCCAGCAACTGCAGTTCCGTGTATCTCCTGATCTTCATCCCTCTAAGGCGGCATGCCTTCAACTGCCCAAAGCCAAGGTATTCCCTACCCCTAAATGTCCCACTCCTCCTTTTGAGAAACTCCTGAAAACCATCTTTGACCAAATTTTTGTTTTACCACCCTAACATCTCCATGTATGGCTTGATGAAATTCCAGTCAAGAGTGTTTGATTATCATAAATACTGACAACCAAACAATGACATACTTACTTGCAGCAGAGTAAAAGGCCATAGAAATGCAATACAAATGAAAATTCTGCAATAACACACCACCTTTTGTCTGAAACATTGGAGGTTGAGGGGAGACTTGATAGAAGTACATAAAATGATGAGAGATGTAGATAAGGTAGATAGTCAGAACCTTTTTCCCCGGGGTAGAAATGCCCATCTCTTGAGGGCATAGTTTTAAGGTGAGGTGGGGGAAGGTTTAATGAAGATGTGGAAGGGCACGTTCTTTTACACCAAAATGTGGTGGGGGCCTGGAAAGCATTGCCAGCGGTAGTGGTGGGGGCAGATATGATAGTGGAGTTTAAGAGGCTTTTAGATTGGCACAGGAAGTGCAGGGAATAGAGGGATGTGGATCATGTGCAGGCAGATGAGATCATGTTCAGCACAAACATTGCAGGCTGAAGGGCCCGTTCCTGTACCGTACTGTTCTGTGTACTATGTAAAAGGGCTTAGAACAAGTAAAAATATGTGAAATGCTCTTCCACAGGAAGCAGCCGAGAATAAAAGCAGAGATACATTAAAGTGGGGGCCTACAAAGAGAAGTGCAGGATTATGTCTATAGAGTTAATAGCCATAAAGTGAAGGCTTATGCAGAACATGCATGCCATGGGGAGGGACTATCTGCTGTACCTGGTTTCTGTGCTGGAAATATCTTAATGATAGATTCCAATAAGCATTTAAAATATGGCAACAATGATGAAAACATATTTTTTAAATTGGCTTTAGGTTAATCCAAAAAGCTTATTTTGATTGAGATTTTACTGTATTTTGTCATTTGTACAAGCCCACCAAGCACACTATTTAAAGTCTGTAGTTGCAGCAATTCAGGGACTTTTGCAGTTCCATACATTCATCACATGCAATAAGCGAGTTTGGTATTCCGAAAAAAGCAACGAATCATGGGATTTGTCAAAGGTCACTCACTATAAAGAAAATGCGAACGAAGCGCTGGCTGCATAAACTGTATGTAAATTCTTATTTTTATTCATGATTTATGTGTAAAAATATATTTAATCTGAGGAACGGGGATGGCAGATAGTGGGAGAGCGGGTGAGACGGGGAGAGACTGGAGCAGCAGCGGCCCACAGCCCACAGAGGATGCGCCACCCCGATGGCCAACCGACAGGACAGCGGAAATCTCCTGCAGACACCCGCCCAATAAAAGCCCCTCTCCAATTCCCCAGTCCCTGCCTCCTCTCTCCTGCCATGTATCCCTTTGACCGCCGCTTCTTTGCAGGAACCGCTGCTCAGCGATTCCCATCGCTGCACCGAGTCCAGAGCTCCGGGTCTGGGGAGAATCATACTTGTCCTCCCCCACAGTGAGTGGGACCCGAATCCCTCGTCATCGTCACAGGGCGACCTCGGCGGGCCGGTGACTGTTGGCTGCGCCTCTCGCCTTTTCCAGTAGATGTTGGTTGGCCCCCTCGGCACCGGAGCAGCGGCGGGGGAGGGCAGGTGCGATTCTCCACAGACCCGGAACTCCGGCCCCAGTCAGTGCAGCAACGAGAATTGCTGAGCAGTGGTTCCCGCAAAGGAGCGGCGCTGACAGGGATAGATGGCAGGAGAGAGGAGGCAGGGACTGTGAAACAGGAGAAGTGCTTTTATTGGGCGGGTGTCTGCAGGAGAGTTCCGCTCTCCTGTCGGTCGGGGCTGTGGGTTGGTCCAGCGGGGCTGGTTGTGGGTCGCCGCAGCTCCGGCTGCCGAGGGGGCCAATTGGCAGCACGGGAGACAAGGTTCTAACCAATGTTTATCTACAGTGACCTATGGCCTGGGCATGCGCAGTCGGAATACCGAACTCGTTTATAAAAACATCTCAAAGAATGAACAGGAAAAACACTTAAAAAATCACGGATGCAACAAATTGCAATTGTTCACTTAATTTTAAAATGAGAACCTCCTTGAACTTGTTTCTAGGTATGGGCACTAGCCTTTTTTGATCTAACCGACTCCATCACAGGAGATAGACCATCGACTGATGTCTAATACCTACTGACACCCACAGCTAGCTAGACTACACTTCCCATCATGCCTCCTGCAAAGATTCTAGTCCCTAGAAAGACACAAAAAGCTGGAGTAACTCAGCAGGACAGGCAACATCTCTGGAGAGAAGGAATGGATGACGTTTCAAGTCGAGACTTCTTCAGACTGGCTAGGGATAAGGGCAACGAGAGATATAGATGATGATAATGTAGAGAGATAAGAACAATTAATAATTGTTTACATACATAAACAGTATGTTATGAGAGCATACATAAAGACTCCTCTCACCCTTGTAATGGACTGTTCGAACTACTCCCTTCCGGCAGACGTTACAAGGCCTTCTACTGATGTCTAATACCCGCACTACCAGACTCAGGAACAGCTTCATTCCCAGAGCTATAGCGGCTCTGAACCGGCCCTGCTGAGTACCCCTCCCCCCCACCCCCATGGACTGTCTCCCCGGCCTAGCACTTTAATCTGTGTTGATGTTACTGGTCAAATGTTCGTTTTTACAAACCTTGTTCTCGGGGGTTGCTAACCGAAATCTCGAAGTTGCAAACCAAATCTCGTTGCACATATGTGTAATGACAATAAAATATATTATTATTATTATTAAAAGACTTGCAAAAATGTAACGATGATAAAAGAAACAGGCCAACTGTTTGTTAGGTGAAAACAAGAAGCTAGTGCGACTTGGGTGGGGGAGGGATAGAGAGAGACTGAATGCCAGGGCTACCTGAAGTTAGATAAATCACTTTTCAGACCACTGAAGCTGCCCAAGCGAAATACGAGATGCTGTTCCAATTTACGTTTAGTCTCACTCTGACAACGGAGGAGACCTAGGACAGAAAGGTCGGTATGGGAATAGGAAGGAGAATTAAAGTGTTTAGAACCCGGGAGATCAGGTAGGTTCAGGCGGTTTGAGCGAAGGTGTTCAGCGAAATGATCGCCCAGTCTACGTTTGGTAGAAGCTTTGTGTCAAGAGTGTTTAATTGTCAGTTAGGAGTGAAAACAGACCAAAGAATGTAAGAGTTGTGAAATGTAGTAAATCACAGTGCTGGATATAAGTAACAACTGGGGACAAGATAGGAACTTCAGCTCAGCGACTAATCTTAAAAAAGCATGACGAGATCTCCCGGCCTTTAATATAACTAGAAGAGAAAATCAGGAGAAAGACATTAAAATGAAGATAAAACAAATTCCCGAGACCTACCCAGTTACTCAAACATCTTACACTGCACTCAGCTGCCATATTCACCTGATCATAACTCCTGTGATGATTAAACACACTTGCAGCATTTGAATACTGTACACTATTACCTCTCATATTTCGCTTGGGCACCTTACAACCCAGAACAATAATTTCTCTAACTTCAACTAACCCTTGCATCCCCTCTCTCTCCATCCCTCCCCTTCTCCCTCAGTCATCGTACTTGTGTTACTGTCGCCCTGTTGTGTTCCTGTCTGTATGCTCGTTATCACCTATCCCACAGCCCACAATTGTCCATTGTGTATCCCAAAAGGGGTTGAGATTGAATGGCAGAGTGGACTTAATGGGCTGAATGGCCTACTTCTGCTCGTATCTTATGACCATTTTTGCAAAAGAGCCCGCTTTCATGCTGTATGATTCTATCAAATCCATGAATAATATGCTGTTCAGAGGGCCCATGTTGGCCTTATATAAGCATGTTCATCCACAGCTTGGCCACATGCATCCTAACTCACATTTTTAGGTAATTGCGGCAAGAAACGGCAAAGTGGCTACAGCACTGAACAAGGGCATCAAGAAACACAACTGGCTTGTATACTCTGGAATTTAGAAGGATGAGAGGGGATCTTATGGAAACATATAAGATTATTAAGGGTTTGGATAGGGCAGGAAACATGTTCCCGATGTTGGGGGAGTCCAGAACCAGAGGCTACAGTTTAAGAATAAGGGGTAAGCCATTTAGAACAGAGATGAGGAAACACTTTTTCCACACAGAGAGTTGAGTCTGCCTCAGAGGGCGGTAGAGGCCAGTTATTTGGCTACTTTCAAGAGAGAGCTAGATAGGGCTCTTAAAGTTAGTAGAGTTTGGGGATATGGGGAGAAAGCAGGAACGGGGTCCTGATTGTGGATGATCAGCCATGATCATATTGAATGGCGGTGCTGGCTCGAAGGGCCAAATGGCCTACTCCTGCGCCTATTGTCTATTGGTATCAAAGTGCCTCTATCTCTGCTCTTGCCCATTCATTACGAGTAAAAACGCAATTCTGATAAACAGGTTTAACAGGAAAGTCAAAACGTTATTAAAAAAGTTGTGGAGTCAGTCATACAGCACAGAAACAGGCATTTCGCCCAAATTGTCCATGCCGACCAGGATTCCCCATCTCCATATTTGGCTCATATCCCACCAAACATTTCCTATCTACGTACCTCTCCAAATGTCTTGTAAATGTCATTATCGTACCTGCCACAACTATCTCCTCTGGCAACTCATTCCGTGTGCCCACTACCCATTGTGTGAAAAACATAAAACTACCGAATTGCGAATTTCACACTATAAAAAAGACATACAAAATATACCAAAAAAATACTTTCACCATCTTTCAGATTGCAGAAAAGTTCTATGTACAAAAATTTCTCAAATTTCCTAATTCTGCACATTAAATAAAAACGTGACATGAGTTTTCTAACTGTCTCTTTTCCGAGAACAAGTCCTTAAAAAAAG
This sequence comes from Raja brachyura, assembly GCA_963514005.1. The sequence continues at coordinate 67,750,784 of OY740788.1, read as the reverse complement.
ATGTGCATTGAAACCAAATGTCAGACACCCATATTTTTTCTTTAATGTACTTCGCGGAAAGCCCACCTCAATATATTTGGCACTCTTCCCTGTTGGGATTTCCACTTCAGCTGTTCATCCCATGGATCAACAATACTTATTGCTCTGGTGAGCTGACGGCTCTGGGGGTGTAGGTTGGTGCGTGTGTGTGTGTGTGCGTGTGCGTGTGCGTGTGCGTGTGCGTGTGCGTGTGCGTGTGCGTGTGCGTGTGTGTGTGTGAGATTATGTGGCTGTTTGGGTGTGAGTGTGTAACATTTATTTTTTTTTTCCTACGGCCCGCAGAAATTTGCCAAATTTCAATGTGGCCCTCATGCTGAAAAGTTTGGAGGCCCCTGGTTTAGATATCAAATCCTAGTTAACCCCCTCCGACTCCCAGCCATCATCCCACACTCTGACATCCGCAGACTAGGATGAGCGCCGGTAGGATTGTGCCTTCTAACAAAGATCCAGTCATTCTGCAACACTGAATGCTGTTGGGATCACATTTGTCACCAAGCTCCTTCTGGCCTGTACTCTGTGGACAGCAGTGAATCACACACAATCACCACCAACTCGAGCAAAGTCCCAACTTGCTTTGCATGCTGCCTCTATCCTAAGTTTGCCAGACCTTGTCAAACTTGTCAAAGCACATGCTTCTAAAGTTTACGACATTCAAATTAGAAATTAAAATAGAGAACAGAACAATTTAAGTGCACAGATGCGCCACAGAAAGCATTTTATTAGGGTGCATCACAGCATAGTTTGGGGACCGCTCCGTCATAAGAAATTGCAGAGTGTTGTGGATGCAGCCCAGACCTTCACTCAAACCAATCGCCCTTCCAATTACTCCATCTACACTTCAGACCACCAGCATAATCAAGGACCATTGTCACACCGGTCACTCCCTCTTCTCCCCTCTCCCTCAGGCAAGAGGTACAGAAGTTTGAAAATGCACACCTCCAGATTCAGGAATAGTTTCTTCCAAGTTGTTTTCAGGCAAATGAACCGTCCTCTCACCAACTAAAGAGCGGTCCTGACCTCCCATCTACCTCATTGGAGACTTTCAAACTGGACTTTATCTTGCATTAAACTTTATACCCTTTATCCTGTATCTACCAAAAATATACCAAAGATAGATGTCTGTACCAAAGATCTTAGAGCGGAGCAAGATGGTCCACTCCTGCTAAAATCCAATGGAGTGACATGCAGTACGCACCGGAGAGTAACTTCCGTCATTTCAGTAAATCTGACCCGACTTCAGTTATGCCTCTCGCAGTGTAATGAGCATTGCGGGGGAACAGTTTGTGTGTTTCTTAAATGTTTTTAAAAAATATATATATTTTTAAATGCAGTAAACCCTCATCAATTTCCCCCATCACTGTCAGCACTGGCTTGGTCGCTATTTGCTGAAGTAAGTGTGTGTGTGTGGAAACTTGCCTGATTGTGTGTGTGTGTGTGTGTGTGTGTGGAAACTTGCGTGATTGTGTGTGTGTGTGTGGAAACTTGCGTGATTGTGTGTGCAAGGCTCGAAATTAGCGGTTGCCCGGTTGCCAATGACCACTCAAGGTGCCGCCGGTCAACCTAAACGCCGAGTCATTTTGCCCAGCTTGTCACACAAATACTGGTTTATACCGGTAGACACAAAAAACTGGAGTAACTCAGCAGGTCAGGCAGCATCTCTGGCGAATAGGAACATGACATTTCGTGTCGGCGGCGGCTCTATTGCGGGGCAAAGATACTAGGAGCGGGGTGACGAAGGGTCGGAGCGAATGACAGGCCCTGAACAGTGGCAACAGCGGCCGCCTCCTCCTCCAACACCCCGCCCGGTGGAAGGAGGCCTCCCTCTCTCTCTCTCCCTCCCTCCCTCCTCCCGGCCTCGGCATGCGAGAGGGGTTGTTTTGAAAGTGCCGTTGTCGGATTTGCAAGCGGCGGCTGCTTACAAATCCGCCAACGGCGCTTTCAAAACAACCCCTCTCGCATGCCGAGGCCGGGAGGAGGGAGGACTCCTTCCACCGTCTGAAGCAGCTGCACCAAAGATCCTATAGCTATAGGATCTTTGAGCTGCACCGCTCGGCCCCGCACCTTGCTGTCAGAGGAGGGGAGGCGGTGGCGAGGAGTTCCCAACCACCACCCCCTTTGGCGGCGGCGGCACTCTGGCATTGAACAGGGACGGCAAAGGCAGTGGGCGATGTTGTCCGAGGAGCGCTGACCTTCCCACCCCCCCCCTCTCTCTTGTATACCTCCCTCCACCCCTCTAATCCTGAGACCGCTCCTCCATCCCGCACTGATCCCATTCCCTCCTCTATTCAGTCCTCACTGACATCCTGTGCTCCCCTCCCCATCTACCCCCCCCCATCTATTCATCACCCTACCCACCTCGCATTGATTCTCCTGCCACCCTCCCCCCCCCCCCCATCCATCCTACACTGGCCCCCCAATTCATCCTGTACTGACCCCCCTTCCCATCCATCCTGCACTTCTCCCCCCATTCATACTGCACTGATCCTCCCATTCATCCCGTACTGACCCACCCCCCATTTACCCTGCACCAATCCCCCCCCATTCATCCTGTAGTGATCTCCCCATTCATATTTTACTGATCCCCTCATTCATCCTGTACTCATTCCCTCATGCATCCTGTACTGTTCCCCTCATTCATCCCGTACTGATCACCTCATTCATCCCATACTGATCCCCCATTCATCCTATACTGATCCCCATTCATCCTGTAGTGATCTCCCATTCATCCTGCACAGACCCTCTGATCCACACTGTCCTGACCCCCCCCATTCATCCTGTACTGATCCCCCCCATTCATCCTGTACTGATCCCCCCCATTCAAGAAGAATGAGGGGAACAGTCTGGAGAAGGGTCTCGACCTTTGCTCCATAGATGCTGCCTCACCCACTGAGTTCCTCCAGCATTTTTATCAACCCCTTTTCATCCTGTACTGACCCCCCATTCATCCTGTACTGATCCCCCCCCATCCATCCCGTACTGAACCCCCCATTCAACACCACTGACATCCCCCGTGCTCTCCCCTCACAATTTTACATACTCCAACCAACATGTACTAATTCACCTGCCTCAATCCATCCATTCCGCACCGACTGCTTTCTCAACCCTCTCCCCCCCCATCTATCCACCCCGCATTGATGCACACCCCCCCCCCCCGACCCTATTGTGCTTCACCGTTTTCAGAGCGAACATTGACTATGTTTGATAACGAATGCAATCAAATGTGTTTTAATTCCCAATGTTATTATTTCTTTTGCCACCTTTAAACATATTACCAAAAGAACATTTGTTGCAGTTATGTCCTTTGGCCATCTCTTGTCAGTTAATGTAATGTTTAACCTGTCTGATGGGTATAGTCGGTTTCAACCGCTATTATCATCAAATGCCTTTAGCAATTTCCTTGCAACCTGTATATTTTGTTATGGATAAATTATGTGGGAAGCGAGAGTGCTTCTGTACCAATAGCAATAACGAACCATGCTAAGGCCATGTCATGATAATTTTCGGTCCTTCACAGAGAACATGCTTGCATCAATCTGTGGTGTGCATGGTTAAGCATATATGTTACCATAGTCCAGGATTTATTGACACAGGTTGATCATATGCTGAATAATCCAACTACATTTTTGTTTGGAAGTGGAAAGAACTAATAGAAATTGCATTAATTGCAATGTGTAAAAAGAGTTGAGATATTGTATTATAATTTTGCTGCATATCATTGTGGTATATATCATGTCTTGATTGGTGAATATGTTTAGTTTGTGAGTTATCTGAAGCAGAAATAATATGTGAATGTATACAAAAGTGCTGGAGAAACTCAGCGGATGCGGCAGCATCTATGGAGTGAAGGAACTAGGCAACGTTTCAGGCCGAAAACCCTTCTTCAGACTGATGGTTTCGGCCTGAAACGTTGCCTATTTCCTTCGCTCCATAGATGCTGCTGCACCCAATGAGTTTCTCCAGCACTTTTGTCTACCTTCGATTTTCCAGTATCTGCAGTTCCTTCTTGAACATAACATGTGAATGGTAACTACGCACTTCGTCCGAGCACATTATCGCACGCGTCATGCAAACTGTCTTAAATGACCACCTAAACTGTCATTTGGCAACCTAAAAAGCTGTCAAAGTTGCCCAGCTGGCAACAGGGAAAAAAAGTTAAGTGAGAATGTGTGAGTGTGAGCGTGTGTGTGAGCGTGTGTGTGTGTGTGTGTGTGTGTGTGTGTGTGTGTGTGTGTGTGTGTGTGTGTGTAAACTTGCGTGATTGTGTGTGTGTGTGTGTGTGGACTTGAGTGAGTGTGTGTGTGTGTCGGAGTCTGAGGGGAGAACGCCGGCACCAAGAGCGAGCGAACGCGCGGACAGACGGACAAAAGCAAAGATCATAGAGCGGCATAGGTGACATTTCGGGTTGAGACCCTTCTTCAGGATGACAGTCAAGGGAAAGAGAAATGGGAGGTATAGGCATAATTTCCATTCATTTGTCTTTGTACCGTCTATATCTCTTGTTCCTCTTTCCCCTGACTCAGTCTTAAGAAGGGTCTCGACCCGAAATGTCACCTATTCTGCTCTATGATCTTTGCTTTTGTCCGTCTGTCCGCTCTTGATGCCAGCGCTTCTCCCCTCAGACTCTGCCACACACACACACACACACACACACACAGCATGTCCAGCAGATCGGTGCAGGCCGAGACCAGGAGCAGGGCGAAGGATGACATCACACGGGTCATGGCACCTATCGAAAAAGTACGGAATTGGTAAGGGAGAAATTTTTAAAAAACACCCGATGGAAATGTTTAACAAAATAAAAGAGGGGGCGGTGGCGATCGCTCCGTGTCCGTGTCCGTGTCGGTGGGAAGGGAGGGAGAGGATGGTTTGAGTTCCTCTTTCCCCTGACTCAGTATGAAGATACTGACCCGAAATGTCACCTATTCCTTTTGTCCAATTTTCTATGTTTCTAGGTCCCACTTTTTCATCTGGAAAAGGTGGTCACACTATCTCCAAGATCCTATTCGTTTAGGTTTAAATATACATCATGGAAACAGGCCATTTGGCCGACCATCAACCACCATTCACACTAATTATGTTACCACACTTTCGCTTCACCCCCCTACACACAAGTGGCAAATTACAATGGCCAATTAAGCCACAAACACAAACGATTTTGCGACGCAAGAAGAAATAGGAGTACCCGGGGGAAAGCCATTTGGTCACAGGGAGAAAGTGCAAACTCCACACAAAGGTCAGGATCGGATCTCGATCTCTGCTGCTATGAGACAGCAGCTCTAAGAACTGCACCACCCTGCTGCCTTTAGTCTTTCCTCATCTCTCACTCTTTGCCTTGTCCCTTTCTTACACTTGCATAAAATTTTGTTAAACTCCCAAATATTTCCAGTTCTGTTGAAGGCTCATTAAATCAAAATAATAATTCTTGTCCAGCAGCCAGTGTGACCTATTACAGTGCCAACAAAAAGTATTTTATAAAAAGGTGAATGTTTAAAGGCAGAAATCGAGCGATAACAAAAGGATCAAACAATGGACGCGGAGAGCGATGAGGAGAAGGGGTGCAGCAGAGGCCACCGCCACATGCGGCGGCAAGCAGAAGATAGGGAGGAAAGATACGACTGTATTGTGAACTTTGTCAGAGCCAGAAACGTGGCGACACTTGTGTGCTGCCGAGGTGAGGTATGTTGTATGATTTTACCGAGTTGTAAGCAAAACAAAGCATTTTACTGCACTTAGATACATGTGACAATGAAGTATCACTGAATGTACTGGTGAAGTTGTGAATATTGTCACAAGTGGCACCGCTGCTCAGCAGAGTTCTTACCTCCAGTGTACTAACATCTTTCTCCAGTGCTACTCGGGCCCTTTGCAGAGACCCATCCATTAATTTGTGAAGCCTCATTATAAGTTTCCGCAGTCCCATTTGTTTCAGAGCTTTATCAACAAAAGGCCTGTAAATAGACATCTGACAATTCCTGTTGAAACCAGCTTCAGGTGGGCACTCAGAGGGCAGGTTTACTGTCAACGACGTTTCATCTTCGGATACAGATCTCTCAAATTTCTTTGGGAAAAACTCCAAAGGATGAAAGTGAACATGTACCCCTTCTTTGTGCCTGTGAGAACCGTGCTCTCTGTCATCTCCAGACCCAGTGTCTTCATCTTCCTGCTCTTCATTTTCCAAGGGACAAGCCTGTAAGCAATTCTTGCTCTCATCTCCTTCCTCGTCCGGGTCACTTGATCCGGAAGGACGTGGAGATGGGATTTCAAACACTGGCCAGCCAATGTTTGGTAATTTCTCAATGCCCAAAACAGTTCTCATCAAATTCAATTTCTGGTTCAGGTCCTTGGTAATGTTAAGCCATAAGCAGAGCGCCTGCACTCTGCTCTGAAAATCTTTTGCAGCATACCTCTCATAGTCCTTCTGGAGGGCTTGCAACGATGGGTAAAGTGCTTCCACAGACTCTAGCAGCTCCATAATACTTTTCACCTGCTCAAATGCTATCCTCTGACACTGAAGGTGTTCCTGATAGTCACTGCAACCAAAGACGTGCGTTCCTGAAGTCCTAATACAGTCGGTCTTCTGCTCAAAAATATCATCCACTCCAGCAGCATCAGCACCACCACCAGCTTTACAAGCCCCAAGGCTTCCATAATTTACTTTAAAGTTCAATATATCATTAATAATATCAGGGACGGCCTGGCGCGCTGTGTACAGGTAAACATCTTGGTCACTTATGCTACGACTCGCATGCCAAGCTTGCAGCTCCAGCCAGATAAGTTCATTTGTTCTGTTCCCCCACTCATATGAGGTATTTTCCTGTCCCCTCTGCTCTTTCTCTTTCCGTTTGGATATCGAGGTAAGCTTAAGTAGTAATCGCAAAGTTTCAAAGAACTTCAGTCGGTCGGCCGGGCAGTCCGTACGGGAAGTCTGCCGTGTGGGTCTACCGAGGGGCATGGCAACAGGAGGGTTGGGGTTGCTGCAACTGAGGCACAGGTAAGGCTTGTTAGGAATTGAATTCTTTGCTGACGATCCAGAGATGGGATCCAGCATGAATGCACATTGCACGGTTTTCTTGTGGTCTCTTTCTGTCGTTCGCATATTGGATCGCAGCTTCCTTTCTTGTTTCTCACTGAAACCTGCAACATTTTCAATGGTCTTGTCTTTAGGTGCTGTTTGCTTTGGTACGGTTACCTTTTCTGAAATTTAAAGAAATAAATAAAGTTATGGAAAAATCTCTCTCCATTCCATTTGAAAAGCAGATAAAAATCCCACTGAGAAAAATAAAAATTCCTTTTTCAAAAAGCTGCAACACCAGCTCCATTTTCCATTAGGAGATTGTGAATGAACAGTAGCACAAGGGATGGTCTAAAACACACACAATTCAAGCAGTAATGTGGAACGGCAATATTCAATCAAAAAAAGGTTAAAGCGGCAGCACATTGTCACAGTTTGTACAGCTGCTTCCTCGCAGCGTCAGAGACCCGGGAGTGATGCTGACCTTAGGTGCTGTCTGTGTAGATTTTGCACATTCTCCCTACGACCACGTGGAGTTTCTCCGGTTTCCTCCTACATCCTACAAAGATGTGCGGGTTTGTCCCGCACCCAGCATGTCATGCCGGGAGCCAATTGGCCTACTGAAAACAGATCTGTCAGGGACATCTTTGAAAATGGGCTTTAAATGCCTTGCACATTCCAAACGACATCCTTTCATGGGTTTGCGTTCAGATGCAAAATTAGGAGTTGGTGTCGTGCAAACTCTGTTTAACTGTATCAGGCTTGGAAGCTTAAACCTGCCATAAAACATGCTGCATTGATAAATGTGCTCAATCCAGCTGAAAGAGTCTGCTCAATTTAACACCCAACTCAAACATTAAACGAGTGACTTAGTGGTAAAATGAATGGTAATTTACGAAGAAAATGAAATGCATTCCCTTTTTAAACAAGTCTCCATCACAAATCCAATTATCCCAAGGCTGCAAAAGCTGAAGAATGACTTGTAGATGTGTGGTGTGCCATGCACTTTGGTGTAAAGTCAGGAAGATGCAACAACATTTCTGCAACAAAACATTTTTTGAATGATCATTCCAGGATGCACCAGTGGAAAGTTATTGGGTTTATTAACCAAACTGTGCCATGAATACAAATAAATGTCATGTCTTAATTGGCACTTAAGAATGGAATTACTATTGCTGTTGTACTGTGACCAACAGATCAGCTCAACTGTTACAAAGATGCTTTGGAACAACCAGAGGACAAATCCCACCATTCACTGTGTTACATTTTAAATGTTAAAGGGCCAAGAAAGTTGTAGCTGAGCCCTCTGTCCATCCACAGCCAATTAAAGTTTTCCCAGACAACCATTCACAGGACAAAGACCAGATTATTTTGTAATTTGGTTTTAGGTTACAGATAATTGAAGTTTAAAAAAAAAATTAAGTCCAGGGTGTTCCTTTACAAAGTTTAACAGAAACACACTGGCTGCAAGGACTGTGTGTTTGTGAATTAATTGAATGTAGGACCACTTTGACAGAGAGGGCAGAGAACAACTTCTTCAGTGACCAGAGATGCTGCCTGTCCCGCTGAGTGACTCCAGCTTTTTGTGTCTATCTTTCGTGACCAGTCAGAGACAAACCAGCAGCTCAACAGCATAGCTAATAAAGCCACTGCCTCTTAGTGCCAGAGACCCAGGTTCAATGCCAATCTCTGGTTTTATCAGCGTGGAGTTTGCATGTTCTCTCGGTGACCCTATCGGTTTGCTCTGGGTGCCCCAGTTTCCTCCTACATCCCAAATTATGCAGGTTGATAATTATAAATTTCCAATGGTACATACATGGGAGGACAAATATTGAGAATGAAGGATTATGCAAATGTGTGATTGATGGCCAGCACAAACTCAGTGGGCTGAAGAGCCTGTTTCTGTGCTTATCTCCGTGACTCTAAACACGGCACTGGCTCACCCAAAAATAACCCAAGTACCCAATTTCCCAGACCAACCTTTGACCAAATACCTAGCCCAATGTACATAGTTTATTTCAATCAAATGAAAATGACCTTCTAAACGTTAATTTGCTAATCATGCTTCTACAAAAGGGAATCCGAGTAAGAATAATATCAGGCAGTCTGCACTTTATTACTTTGCTTAACTCATCAATACAGGCCAGTGTAGAACTCTGCAAATAATTTACGCCAGAGATCGGGCAATTAAAATGTCAGAACTTTGTGGAAATATGTCACAGAACCATCCCAAATTTAGGCCATTACATCTGCACTGTGTTTTGGAAAACACAAAGCAATCGGTGCCATTTCCCTACTCTTTCACTGTAGCCCTACTACCTTTTGTTTGAGCTAAAATGTTTATTCACTCATATTTGGAAGATGTTATTGAATTTGTACCTAGACAAGAGTTCTGGAGAAACTCAGCGGGTGCAGCAGCATCTATGGAGCGAAGGAAATAGGCAACGTTTCGGGCCGAAACCCTTCTTCAGATTTTGTACCTGCTATTTGTACCTATTTGTACCTGCTATTTCGCAATCCATAGGCCCATCAGCACCGCCTCTCACCCGTTTAGCACACCCTATGTTCATGGGAAATCTGGTGCTAAAATATTTATAAACAACGTGATTCTGGCTCAGGGTTTCATAAGTAGCAGAGTAGGTACCTTGGTGCAATCTAATGAAAGTCATTCCTCAAGGCAAACGTTTGAGTTAAAAAATATATATATTTATTTTTTAAATTATTTTAGGGGCAGCACAGTGGCACAGCAGTAGAGTTGCTGCCTTGCAGCACCAGAGACCCGGGCACGATCTATACGGTGCTGTCTAAACGGAGTTTGTACATTCTCCCCATGACTGCATGGATTTTGATCTGGGTGTGCCCGCTCCCTCCCACATACCAAAGACGTGCGGGTTTGTAAGTTAATTAGTGTTTGTAAAATTGTCCCTAGTACATAGGGAGTTGATGCAAAAGTGTGGAACAAGCATGAACGGATGGCCGATGGACGGCATGGACTCCGTAGGCTGAAGGGATGACTCCATGCCTTATTTTTCAATCAATCATTTCAATCCATGGTGGTACAAATACGTTTTGCATTTGAGATTGATTGGAGTCAGAGTGAGCATTTGTTTGTGACCCCTGCTAAGCACTCTTCCATCTGGGTCAACAGTCACACAAGAGCGACGGCTACTGAACCAGAGACCAAATGGACCAGGTTTCTGTTCCTGTCAATCATGACCTGCCTTTTGTTTGTACATAAAGGTGTTGGAATAAAAAACAGGGTTAACAACATGACAGAGTCATACAGCATGGAAACAGGCTCTTCGGCCCAACTTGTCCATGTTGACCAGCATGCCCCATCATTCACTAGTCCATCATGCCTACATTTGGCTCATATCCCTCTAAACCTTCCTAACCATGCACTTGACCGATGTCTTTAAATCTTGTTGTTATACCATATGCACAAGATGCAGCTACAAGATGTATAACACAGCAAAGAGTAGCCGGAAGCCAGAGGATTGGGAAACTTTCATAGGACAACAGAAGGAAACAAAATGGGCAATACGGGCTGAAAAGATGAAGTACGAGGGGAAGCTGGCCAGGAATGTAAAGAAGGACAGTAAAAGCTTCTTTAGATATATTAAGGGAAAAAGAATTACAGAGTCAAATGTCGGTCTCTTGAAGGCAGACATGGGTGAAATTATTATGGGGAACAAAGAAATGGCAGAAGAGTTGAACAGGTACTTCAAATTTGTCTTCACTGAGGAAGACACAAATCTTCCAGAAGTACGGGGGGACAGAGGATCTAAGGGGGTCGAGGGAATGAAAGAAATTTTCATTAGGCGAGAAATAGTATTGGGTAGGCTAATGGGACTGAAGGATGATAAATGCCCTGGGCCTGATGGTCTGCATCCCAGGGAGGTGGCTCTAGAAATAGTGGACGCATTGGTGATCATTTTCCAATGTTCAATAGATTCGGGATTAGTTCTTGTGGATTGGAAAAAACTGAGAATTACAAAGCAGTTATCCTGACTTCGGTGGTGGGAAAGATTCTGGAGTCAATTATTAAAGAGGTAATAATGGGGCATTTGGATAGCAGTAAAAGGATTAGTCCAAGTCAGCATGGATTTATGAAAGGATTGATTGATTAGTAGGACTGGATGTTACAATCCCAAAGATTGCTTGACTAATCTTCTGGAATTTTTTGAGGACGTGACAAGTAAAATGGATGAAGGGGAGCCAGTGGATGTAGTGTATCTAGACTTTCAGAAAGCCATTGATAAGGTCCCGCACGGGAGACTGGTGACTAAAATTAGAGCACATGGCATTGGGGGTAGGGTGTTGACGTGGATAGAAAATTGGTTGGCAGACAGGAAGCAAAGAGTAGGAGTGAACGGGTCCTTTTCAGAATGGCAGGCAGTGGCAAGTGGAGTGCCGCAAGGCTCGGTGTTGGGGCCGTAACTGTTTACCATATATATTACTGATTTTGAAGAGGGAATAAGGAGCAAAGCTAGCAAGTTTGCGGATGACACAAAGCTGGGTGGCAGTGTGAACTGTGAAGAGGATGTTAGGAAGGTGCAGGGTGACCTGGACAGGTTGAGTCAGTGGGCAGATGCGTGGCAGATGCAGTACAATATAGATAAATGTGAGGTTATCCACTTTGGTGGCAAAAACAAGGGGGCAGATTATTATCTCAATGAGGTTAGGTTAGGTAAGGAGGGGTACAGCGAGACCTGGGTGGCCTTGTACACCGGTCACTGAAAGTTGGCGTGCAGGTACAGCAGGCAGTGAAGAAAGCTAATGGTATGTTGACCTTCATAACAAGAGGATTTCAGTAAAGAGTAAAGAGGTTCTTCTGCAGTTGTATAAGGCTCTGGTAACACTACATCTGGAGCATTGCGTACAGGTTTGGTCTCCTAATTTGAGGAAGGACATCCTTGTGATTGAGGCAGTGCAGCGTAGGTTCACGCGATTGATCACTGGGATGGCGGGACTGTCATATGAGGAAAGATTGAAAAGTCTAGGCTTGTATTCAATGGAGTTTAGATGGATGAGGGGGGATCTTATAGAAGCATATAAAATTATACAAGGACTGGACAAGCTGCATGCAAGAAAAATGTTCCCAATGTTGGGCGAGTCCAGAACCAGGGGCCGCAGTCTTAGAATAAAGGGGAGGCCATTTAAGACTGAGGTGAGAAAAAACTTTTTCACCCAGAGAGTTGTGAATTTGTGGAATTCCCTGCCACAGAGGGCAGTGAACGCCAAATCACTGGCTGGATTTAGATAGAGCTCTAGGGGCTAGTGGAATCAAGGGATATGGGGAGAAGGCCGGCACGGGTTATTGATTGGGGACTATCAGCCATGATCACAATAAATGGCGGTGCTGGCTCGAAGGGCCGAATGGCCTCCTCCTGCCCCTATTTTCTATGTTTCTAAAGTCAGGGCTGGGTGTTTGCTGTGAGTGTCTCAACTCCTCATACCCCAAAGCCATTCCATCATCTACAAAGTACTAGGCAGGGGGGCACAGAATACCTTCTGCTTGCCAGAAGGAGTGTGACTTTGTGAACACCTCAAGCTCATCACCATCCAGACACAGCAGCCTGCTTGACTGGCAAGGTGGCCATCATTCCAAACATTCACCCCTTCCTACACCAGTGCACAGTTGCTGAGAGTGCATATCTGCAGTTACTCAGTGATAGCATTGGTCAGACCAAGGAGGACAACAGCAGGTTTCCCTCCAACTCGCACATCATCCGACTTGGGAATTACTTCCTTTAAATCTTCAATGCCTCGCACAAATTCTGGAATTCTCAATGGTTCAACGGAGCATTTATTATCACATCTGCAAAGCACTAACACAGTGAAATTATTTTTCATACAAACAGTCCAGTAGAGTATTGTCACACCCCTCGATCATCGATTAGCAAGTGCACAGAAATAGTCTATTGAGCCAGCACACAAGAGGGATCATTTCCATAGTCCAGTCTTATGAGCAGTGTCTGTTCCAGGCCAGTCCCAAGCTGTTGCGGGCCCCTTGCCTGTCCATCTTTGTTCCCCGGGTGGGACGCTTCCCACAGCCGAAGAACAAGAGCTTGTAGCCGCAGCTTAAGAGCAAGGCTGCTTTACCAAAGAGAGCTGAGGGAATGCTCTGTGTTCTGTTTCACAGAGACATGGCTCACCCCCAGCTCCCCCGACTCAGCGGTCCAGCCTGAAGGTTTCTCCATCCATCGCATGGAACGTGCACTGGCATCTGGGAAACGGAGAGGAGGGGGTGTCTGCCTCATGGTCAACTCAGCGTGGTGATCAGACATGGCAGTCCTATCCAACTCCTGCTCTCCACACCCGGAACACCTGGCTGTGAAGTGCCGTCCGTTCTTACCCACTGAGAGAATTCACCTCCATCATCCTGACCGCGGTCTACATCCCACCCCAGGCTGATGTCCATCTGGCACTGGGGGAGCTGCACTCCGTGGTCAACAAGCACCAGACGGCTTATCCCGAGGCATTTACCGCCCTAGCTGGGGACTTCCACAAAGCCAACCTTAGGAAATCGCTGCCTAACTTCCACCAACGTCTCCTGCATCACCAGAGGATCAAACACCCTCGAGCACCACTACACGACCATCAAAGACGCCTACCGCTCTATCCCTCGCCCTCACTTCGGAAAATCCGACCATTCGGCGGTGCTGCTTCTTCCAGCCTACAGGCAGCAATTGAAGAGTGCACCACCAGAGGTGAGGACTGTACAGAGCTGGTCGGAGGGGGCAGAGGAACAACTCCAGGACTGCTTGGAGACTGTAGACTGGGCAATGTTCAGGGACTCGGCAATGGACCTGAATGAATACGCCACAGTTGTTACAGACTTCATAAAGAAATGTGTGGAGAACTGCATCCCAACAAAAACCTTCCGAGTGTTTCCTAACCAGAAACCTTGGATGAACCATGAGATCCGCATTCTTCTGAAGACCAGATCCCGGGCATTCAGGTCTGGAGATACAGAGGTCTACAAGAGGTCCAGATACGACCTCGGTAAGGCCATCAAAAAGGCCAAAAAGGACTAAAGCTGGAGGACGAGACAGATGTTTGGCAACTGTGGTGGGGCTTGAATGCAATCACCTCCTACAAGGCAAAATCAGGAGGCAGCTCAAATGTCAGCGAAGCATCATGAGCTCATTGCGTTTTACGCACGCTTTGATAGGGAGAACACTGATGTGCCTTCCCGAGCCCCCATTCGCCGTGATGGTATTTCGGTCACAGTCACAGAGGCTGACGTCAGAAGATCCTTCAGATGGGTGAACCCTCGGAAACTGCCTGAACCCGATGGTATACCCGGTCATGTTCTCAAAACCTGTGCGGCCCAACTGGCTGGAGTTTTTACGGACATTTTCAACCTCTCACGTCTGAGGTTCCCACCTGCTTTAAAAGGGCATCAATAATACCGGTGCCCAAGAAGAGCAAGGTGACGTGCCTCAAATAACTATCGACCAGTGGCTCTAACGTCTGTGGTGATGAAGTGCTTTGAGAGGTTGATCATGGTGCATATCAACTCCTACCTCGACAAGAACCTGGACCCACTGCAGTTCGCTTACCGCCACAACAGACCAACGGTGGATGCGATCTCACTGGCTCTCCACTCTGCTCTGGACCACTTGGACAACAAAAACTCATATGTCAGGCGATTATTGATTGACTACAGCTCGGCATTTAATACCATCATCCCCTCCAAGCTGGTTACCAAGCTCTCAGATCTGGGTCTGTGCGCATCCCTCTGCAATTGCTGGGCTCGAAATTAACGGTTGCCCGGTTGCCAATGGCCACCTAAAGTCCTGCCAGGCAACCTAAAAGCCGTATCATTTTGCCCGGCTTGACACTGCAGATACTGGTTTATACCGAAGGTAGACACAAAAAAACTGGTGTAACTCAGCGGGTCATGCAGCATCTCTGGAGAAAAGCAGTAAGTGATGTTTCTGGTCGGTGGCGGCGGAGACAGATGTAGTGCGGGGTGACGGAGGGTCGGATGACGGGCCCCCCACAGCAGCAGCGGCGGAGGCGACGACGGCTCGACCTCCTCCGCACCCCGTGCACCCTGATAGCGGGCGCTGTGTGCCACTCCGCCAACGGCGATAACCTCTTTCAAAACAAACCCCCCCCGCATGCCGAGGCCAGTGGAAGGGAGGAGGGAGGGGGGAGGGAGGAGGGAGGAAGGAAGGAAGGGGGAGGCCCCTTTCTGCCGTCTGCAGAACCTGCACTGCTCGGCCCCGCACCTTCCTGTTGGTTGGTGGAGGAGGCGGTGGCGAGGAGATCCCAACTGCCTCCTGCTTTGGCGCCAGCACTTGGCGGTGGACAGGAATGGCCATGGCAGCGGGGCGATGATGCCGGTGTTGTCCGAGGAGCGCTGACCTTCCTTCCTCCCCACCTCCTCTGCCCCTTCCCCTTCCCCTCTCTCTATCTCTTGTACGCCCCCCTCCACCCCCCTTATCCTGGGACCCCTCTTCTCCATCCCGCACTGATCCCCATTCCCGCCTCTATTCAGTCCTCACTGACATCCTCTGTGCTCCCCTCCCCATCTACCCATCTACTCATCCTGCACTGATCTCCCTATCCACCTCGCATTGATTCTCCTGCCACCCCCCATTCATCCTGTACTGATTCTAACCATTCATCCTGTAGTGAGCCACCCATTCATCCTGCACAGACCCCCCGATCCACACTGTACTCCCCCCCCCCCATTCATCCTGTACTGACCCCCCCCCCCGATTCATCCTGCACTGATCCCTCCCCATTCAACCCCTACTGACATCCCCACGCTCTCCCCTAACAATTTTACCTACTCCAACCAACACGCACTAATTCCCCTGCCTCAATCCATCCATTCCGCACCAGTTGCCTTCTCAACGTGCCCCCACCCCGTCATCTATCCATCCCGCACTGATTCACCCAGCCCCCTTGACCCTACTGCGTTGGAAATGTCTTCAGAGCGAACATTGACTATGTTTGATAATGGAATGCAATCAAATGTGTTTTAATTCCCAATGTTATTATTTGTTTTATTCCATAAAGATGGATTAATTAAATTGTGAACACGTGAAACATTAAAACCACTGTGTTTGATTGTCACTGCTACCATTGACACGTTATTACAGAATTCATTTTAACGGCAAATCAATGCTCTTCATATGGAGTATCAGTACTGTAGTTATTCAATGAGCAACATTCACAACTATACATTGGATTTATCCAGGTTTTACTTCTACAGTCGGTCATATACATCACAAATTTGGTCAGATATTTTAGTTGAAATTTTAACGTTAATTCTGAAGTGGGAATGATGTTAATCAGCATTTATCAATAATTTTTTTTTAAATCTGGTGCATACAAACTGGGTATCTTCTTTGCTGTTCACAACACGTACAACTAACCTGAATGTCCGGTAATGTGGTATTTTGACACCTTTAAACATATTGCCAAAAGAACATTTGCTGCAGTCATGTCCTTTGGCCATCTCTTGTCAGTTAGTGTAATGTTTAACCTGTCAGATGGGTCTAGTCGGTTTCAACAGCTATTATCATAAAATGCCTTTAGAAATTTCCTTGCATCCTGCATATTTTGTTGTGGATAAATTATGTGGAAAGCAAGAGTATTTATGTACCAATAGCAATAACGACCCATGCTATGGCCATGTCATGATAATTTTCAGTCCTTCATAGAAAACATGTTTGCATCAATCTGTAGTGTGCATGGTTAAGCATATATGTTACCATGGTCCAGGATTTATTGACATATGCTGAATAATCCAACCACATTTTTGTTTGGAAATGGAATGAAATAATAGAAATTGCATTCATTGCAACGTGTAATAAGAGTTGAGATACTGTATTATAATTTTGCTGCATGTTATTGTGGTATATATCATGCCTTGATTGGTGAATGTGTTTAGTTTGTGAGTTTATTTGAAGCAGAAATAATAAGTGAATGCTTCATTGAGCATAATTCCGACTGGTAACTACGCACTTCGTCCGAACACATTATCCCACGCGTCATGCAAGCTGTCTCAAATGACAACCTAAACTGTCATTTGGCAACCTAAAAAGCGGCCTAAGTTGCCCGGCTGGCAACAGGGAAAAAAAGTTAAGTGAGAACCCCGAATTGGATCCTCGACTTCCTCATTCACAGACCACAGTTGGTCCGTATTGGTGGAAATGTGTCATCCTCGATAACAATCAGCACGGGAGCACCTCACGTCTGCGTGCTCAGCCCCCTGCTTTATTCACTCTATACTGCATAGCCGGACATAGTGTGAACTCCATCATCAAGTTCGCCAACGACACCACTGTTGTAGGACGTATCACTGATGGTGACGAGTCAGAGTTTCGAAGTGAGATCGAACGATTGACCAAATGGTGCCAGCACAATAACCTGGCTCTCAACACCAGCAAAACCAAGGGACAGATAGTGGTCTTTAGAAGGGGTAGGATAGGGACCCACAGTCCCATTTATATCAACGATCGAATAAATCCAGTTTATATCAAGATCGCAGCCGAAGAACTGGCTCCAGTTTTGCAGTTCATTTGCCAACAATCGCTTGACTCAGTTGATGTTTTGCTGGATTGGAGGAAGGTTAACATCCCTCCACTCTTTACATGGGTTTAACCACCAACCTAGTGAATTATAGTCCTGCTTCATTAACAAGTACTTGCTGCAAACTGCTGGAGCATTTAATTGATAGTAATCTGATGCGACACGTGAGCAAACATAACATTCTTGCTGACAACCAACATGCATTTAGGAGGCATAGATCATGTGAGTCTCAGCTTATCCTGACGACAAATGACCTGGCCAAGCACCTTGATAGTAAGGTCATCACGGATTTAGTAGTGCTGGACTTTTCTAAAGCATTTGATGTCATCCCACACCAGAAACTGCTTCGGAAGCTTGACTTCTATGGTATTCATTCCAACACGAAACAATGGATTTCCAGTTTCCAGATAAAACGTCTTATGGGCGTGTGTGTGGACGGAAAGAGCTCCAATTGGCATCCAGTGTTGAGTGGTACACCTCAGGGCACAGTACTTGGCCCACATCTGTTTTTGCTTTACGTAAATGACGTCCATGAAAAAGTCACAAGTACGACCAGATTATTCGCTGATGATTGTTTGTTGTACCGTCCAATTAAGTCAGCTTATGATGAAGATGCCCTCCAAAAGGATCTCGATACAATGGTTGTGTGGCCACAACAATGGGGCATGCAGTTCAACCCTTCCAAATGTGAAACCATGCGTGTCACCAGAAAGAGGAATCCAGGCGAAACATCTTACAATATACTTGGTGCCACCCTTGAAGAATCCAAACAAACCAAGTATCTTGGCATCAAATTGCAGAATAATCTGCGTTGGAATGGTCAGACTCATCATGCAACTGTGAAAGCAACAGGTGTCCTAAATTTTCTGAGACGCAACTTTCATCATTGTTCAACTTCTGTCAAGGAGAAGCTGTACTTCACCCTCGTTAGACCTCATTTGGACTACGCAGTTGCAGCACGGGACCCATACACAAACAAAAGCATTTCTTCCATCGAACGTGTCCAAAGACAGGCAGCTCGATTTGTTACTAACACCTATGAGAGAGGAGCGAGTGGTACCAAACTTCTGAATTCACTGGGGTGGAACCCTCTCCAAGACAGACGTGAAGCTCACCGTTTGACCTGTTTTTACAAAGTGTTAAATGGTCAGCTCGACATAGATTACAAAACCTAAACCAAACCTAAACCAATTAGGAGCAGATGAGGGCATTCGATCCAATCTGAGATACCAGCTACCAAGACAGATGTGTACAGCAATGCGTTCTTCCTCCGCACAATTAAAGCATGGAATAATCTTCACCCTACTCTAGTAACCCAACCAGATGCAACTAAATTTAAGGTAGCCCTTTCTTCCCAAAAACCCTTTCTGGCTTAAGTCCTCCCTCCAGTTTAAATTCCATTTGGAATATTTTGGAGGACAAAGAAACCAAGAACCAAGAAACCAAGAACGGGTCAAGGTGGAAAGGGTCAAGAACTTCAAATTCCTGGGTGTGCATATTTCTGAACATCTCTCCTAGTCCCAGCACACTAATGCAATTATAACGAAAGCACATCAGTGCCTCTACTTCCTGAGAAGATTACAGAGTGTCAATATGTCAAGGAGGACTCTCTCGAACCTCTACAGGTGCACAGTAAAGAGCATGCTGACTGGTTGCATCGTGGCTTGGTTCGGCAACTTGAGCGTCCAGTCCAAAGGCTACAAAAAGTTGTAAACACTGCCCAGGCCATCACAGGCTCTGGCCTACCATCGAGGGGATCTATCGCAGTCACAGCCTCAAAAAGGCTACCAACATTATCAAGGACCCACACCATCCTGGCCACACACTCATCTCTCTGCTGCCATCAGTAGAAAGTACAGGAGCCTGAAATCTGCAACATCCAGGTTCAGGAACAGCTCTTCCGCACAGCCATCAGACTATTAAACACAAATTCAAACAAATTGTGAACTATAACAGCCTATTGCACATTATCTCTTTATTTATGTGTATATATATGGTCTATGGTATAGACACACTCATCTGTTCTGTATTTATGCCTACAATATTCTGTTGTGCGGCAGCAAACAAGAATTTCATTGTCCTATCTGGGACAATAAACCTCTATTGACAATAAACCTCTATTGACTTGACTCTTGACCACGAAGGCACGGTAGGCCAAACCCATGTTCCCTCTCTTCTCAGCCTTGCTTGCCCATCGTCACTAGCTTCATCCTCCCAGCCTCTGGCCTTCAGGGGAAGAGCAAGGGCCGACACAGTGGCCTCCCCCTCTCAGGTCAGCAGTCCGCCGGGTCCAGCAAGCAGGGGACTGACTCGGCGGCTTCATCCTGCAGACCGCGATAAGCCTGGTCTTCCGTTCGCCTATGCATGGCTCACCCGGGGGCTTCAGCCGCACGCAGCCCCCTATCCTATTCTCATCATAATAGCATTGAGCATACTTTCAGCAGAAGAACTGACAGTGTTCCACCCTCACCTTCTCGGGGGCAATTATGGATAGGCAATTAATGCGGGCCCCACCAACAACACAGATCCCAAAGGAGGAATTAAAAAGGTTTACTTTTGCGTTGCCATTGCAGATAACCTGGATACCACCGCATCCGATGATGCTTTCAATCCTTACTTTAGTTTAGAGATACAGCGTGGAAATATGCCCTTCGGCCCACTGAGTCCACGTTGACAAACAACCACCCATTCACACTAGTTATGTGAACGTTATTCCACTTTCTCATGTGCTCCCTACAAACTAGGAACAATTGATAGAGGCCAATTAACCTACAAACCTGCATGTCTTTGTGATGTAAAAGGAAACTGGAGCACTGGAGGAAACACACGCAGTCACAGGGAGAACGTACAAACTCCAAATCATCACCTTTCAGCAAATACAAGTGGTACAGCTGTTAAAGTTGCCATCTCACAGCCCCTCTGACCATAGATTGATCATGGCCCAGAGTGCTGTTTGTGTGGGAGTTTTCACGTTCTCCTTGTGACAGTGTGGTTTTCCTCAGGGTGCTCCGAGTTCCTCCCACATCCCAAGACGTGTGGATTTGTAGGTTAGTTGGTCTGTGTAAAATTGACTCCATTGTATAAGGAGTGGATGGGAAAATGGGATCACATAGAACTAGTGTGAATGGGTGCTAGTGTAAGATAGTGCTTGTGTATGGGGTGTTTGATGGTCAGCGTGGACTCTGGGCCATAGGTCCCGTTTCCATGCTGTATCTCTCAACAAAACAATAAACATTCCACTTTAAAATCTGAAGAAATATTCCATGAAGACCTGTTGTCCTTTACTTTTTGCAAGTCTTTCTCTCAGAACCCAGGCTCATATTACACATTGCTCATGTTCACATTTTTAAAAGGAAAAGATACATACAAAGTACAATGAAAAATGTGACATGCGGGAAGCCACAGAGAGGAAATGAGTGCAATAATTTCAATGTATGGGAAACCAGTACAAGTTATCCAACCGCCCTTTCAGATGACAGGAAATACATGGTGAATAACAGACAGTGGGTAGATCTGAGAACACCCACAACTAAAAATATTAAAGACAGCACTTCAAAGGCATCTCAAACAGAGATAACATGAACACATGAGAGGGAGAACTATAAGAAAGTACTCAAATTTTCATTGATTCCCAAACAAGAATCCAATTAAGTACCAATTTGAGAGATATATTTGCCAAAATGGCAGGAACAAAGTTTTCATTTAAGAAACATTGGCATATTTGTCAAATAATTACCATTACTGGGAGCCTAGAAACAAAACAAACATAAGCTATATTTCCTGTCAATGAATAGTTTGAACAAAGACAGTTTCTGAGGAAAATGACCCATTCAAACAAAAAATTATTCCACTCACTCAAAAAGGAAGATGAAAGTCTATTTCATTAAACTATACAGGAGGCATCAACTTGATGGTGTCAACTTAGATATAAAACATGGAACAGGACAGCACAGCAACAGACCCTTCGGCCCACAATGTGTGTACCAGACATGATGCCAAGATCATCTTTTATCTGCCTTCGCATAATCCATATCACTCTGTTCCCTGCATATCCATGTGCTAATCCAAACGCCTCTTAAATGCCACTCTCGTAACTGCCTCCACACCAAACCAGACACTCACCACCTTCTGTGTAAAAGAATTGTCCCGCACATCTCCTTTAAACTTTGCCCTTCTCCCCTCAAGAACTATACCCTCTAGTATTTGGATTCGGAACTGAACATCTGAAACGATTCTTGAAAATAAGTGATAACTACCCTGCATCAATTCTCACCAATTAAATTGGTCAAAGTGACATTTCATGTTGCTACAGTTGTTGGTCTTTATTAACAGTTAAATCGGATTATTTTAGAAGCTATTTTTTGCAGCCACAGTTCAAGTCTAAATGTTGTTTTTTCAAAGTAGAA
This sequence comes from Raja brachyura, assembly GCA_963514005.1. The sequence goes on along the minus strand of OY740788.1, from coordinate 67,728,770 downwards.
AGTGGTACATGAGAGAGCGGCGCAAAGGAAACAAAATCTGTTAAATAACTTCCAAACAAGTGACATGTGCAGTTTGCAAATGACCTACCAAAGTATGTTATACGCTCTTCATGGTCATATTTAAACGAAAGGTTATGAAAATGTGTTTAGTGCATTTATAACACTGACCAGCACAAGGAGTCAGTAATTTGAAAAGGAGATACTGGTGGTAGAAAATTTAAAACATTTTAAAGACTTCAAGGATATGCATTAGAGGAAGTGAATTAGTGACGAGCTCTGCTATAGTGAAACAGCACATGCTATGCAAAACCCAGTGAAAAATCTGTTGTTGGATATAGATCACTAGAGAAATAATGGCAGGAGGAATGTTACACTAGGCAAATGTGGGTGGTTAATCTGGGCAAATGTGAGTGGTTATACTCTTGGAGCTGAAGGTAAGGGGAAGGTAAACAGTTAATTGCAAGACGTTTAACAACAATAACGTACAGAGAGACCTTGCGGATAGCTCCGAAGTAGAAAGTGACGAAGGCAGTGTATGGTATGCTTGCCTTCGTTGGTCAGGACATAGAGTGCACGAGTCAGGAAGACAAGTTGCAGTTTTATAGGACTTTAGTTAGATCATAACCAGGGCATTGTATTCGGTTTTGATCGTCTGTTACAGGAAGAATGTTTAGTTTTGTTAAGTATAATTAAGGTGTGGAGGCTTTGGTGAGGGTGCAAAAGAGGTTTACCAGCATGTTGCCTGGATTAGAGGATATTAGCCAAAAGGATCAGAGGTTGAGGGAGACCTGCTAAAAGTGGAAATGTTAAAGACTAGTTTTAAGATGTGAGGGACAAAGTTTAAAGTAGATGTGCAGAGCAATTTTTGTTTTACCCAGAATGGCGAGTGCCTGGAACGTGCTGCCAGAGCTGATAGTGGCATTTCAGAGGCTTTTAGATAGGCACATGGATATGCAGGGAATGGATCACATGCATGCAGAGGAGATTAGTTTAATTTGGCATTATGTTTGGCACGGACATCGTGGGCCGATTGACATGTTCCTGTGTTGCACTGTTCTATGTTCTGCAACAATTTAATATGGTTAATTAGCACTAGGTAGTTCTGTTCTTGATTTACAAAAAACACATTGCAAAGCTCATCGACACAAACAACAAAATGTTACTGAGGACTGCAGCCAAGGCCCACACGCGAGGCTGCTAAAGAAGATGAGAGCCTATGGTATAAAAGGGAAGATACCAGCATAGATGGTTGGCTGGTTGGCAAAAGACAGAATAGCAACAAAGGGGGCGTTTTCGGGTTGGTTGTCAGTGACCAGCAGAATTCTACAGGGGCGGTGCTGGGGCCACTACTCTTCACGTTGTACATTAATGATTTGGTTGAGGGGATAGAAGGTTTTGTGGCCATGTTTTCAGATGATAAGAAGATAGGTGGGGGGGGGGGGAACGACAGGTAGTGTAGAGAAAGCAGGGACTCTGCAGAAGGACAGACAAATTGGGAGAGTAGGCAGAGAAAAAGCAGATGGAATACAGCGTAGCAAAGTGTGGAGTCATGCATTTTGGTAGTAGGAATAAAGGAATAGATTATTTTCTAAATAGGGTGAGAATCCAGAAATCGGAGGTGCAAAGGCTTGGGAGTGCCGGTGCAGGATTCCCAAAAAGTTAATTTTCAAGTCGAATCCGGTATAAGGAAGGCTAACACAATGCTGGCATTGATTTCAAGAGGACTAGAATACAAAAATCGGGATGTAATGCTGAGGCTCTAGAGGGCACTGGTTAGGCTGCATTTTGAGCACTGTGAGCAATTTTGGGTCCCATATACAAGAAAGGATGTGCCGGCGCTGGAGAGGTTCCAGATGAGGTTTATGAGAATGATCCCAGGAATGAGTGGGTTAACATATGATGAGCATTTGTCGGTACTGAGACTCTACTCGCTGGAGTTCAGAACGATGAGGGGGGGGACCTTATTCAATCTTACCGAATAGTGAAAGGCTTGAATAGAGTGGATGTGGAGAGGATGTTTCCACTAATGGGAGAATCTAGGACCAGAGGTAATAGCCTCGAATTAAAGGACATTCGTTTAGGAAGGAGATGAGGAGGAATTTCTTTAGTCAGAGGTGGGGAATCTGTGGAATTCATTGCCACAGAAGGTTGTGGAGACTGAGCCAATTATATTTTTGAGACAGAGATGAGGCAGAGATGGATATATTCTTGATTAGAACAGGTATCAGGGGTTATAGGGAAAAGGAAGGAGAATTAGGGTTCGAAGGGAGAGATAGATCAGCCATGATTGAATGGTGGAGTAATGGGCCAAATGAATGGTGGAGTTGATGGGCCAACTGGCCTAATTTCTACTCTTCTCACTCATGAAGGCCAAGCCCAGTTAAAAAGATCAACGACAAATCTCACTGACAAAAATTGGATCCATTCCTGAAAATACAGAGCTATGCATTAATCACAATGAAACATTCTTATTTGGTCCAAAGTGGACAAGACAAGTTGAACTTGCCTCAGGGAACTTCAAGCAGCCCATTTTGAGAGCCTATCATTCATTTTGAGAGCCTATAATTCACAGAATTTTGCAGTTAAAAGGAACTACTTTCCTAGTTTATGTTTCTTCTCCTTTCCAATAACAACTTCCCACCTGTGAGGAAAGAAAGGTTATTTATTTGAAGAACCATGATGTAGATTGGCTATTTCATACTAGCCAATTGTAGTGTTTGTTAGTAGTGACTCTGCCTAATATGTGCTTCATATTACCAAGAGCCGGCTTACGCAAGTTAGAATGAGTAGCAGATCGGAGATGTGATGACTGCAGATCCTTGCTGTACGTAGATTTAATAAATATGTGTTGTATCTTGATGTGTGTCCGAGTCGACTCATTACATGGCGTCAGAGAGTGAATCTTGCCCACTCTGCTCATGTTTACCGGGTTTTATTTTCTTTTGATTATTTTGTGTGTTTTTAATATCAATCATGGCAAACTCGTGTCGCCGTCCAAGTCCTCTAATCTTTGATTCTGACATTGCTGAACGCTGGCATCTTTTCGAGCGTGACTACACTCATTATGCTTGCATCGTTCATCGAAATGACCTCCCGAGGTGTGTGCCTGTGTACTGCTTAATTTGACGGAAACTGAAGCAATGTATCGTGCTGACAACTTCACTTTTGTTCCTGCTGTTTTGGAAGATGACGGTCAAGTCAGAGTGACTGCTGAAACAATCGACGACCCTTGGTTTTGGTCAGAAAGTTCAGAGAGCTGTGTGACCTGCCCTCTAACTCTATTATTGAAAGGACCAGGTTCTATGTTCGTTTACAGCAGGTCGATGAACCAATTGAACGTTTTATTAGCGCCTTGAAGCACATGGCTGCACGCTGTTGCTTTCGTGATTTACGGGATGAACTCACCCGGGACAAGCTTGTTGGAGGAATGCTTGACAGCAAGCTACGAGGCGAGCTCCTTCGCAACACTGATTTAACCCTAGAACGAGCAGAATGTGCCTGTCGTCTTTCTGAGATAACATCTCCCCATACTGGCTCTGTGCCCTTCAGTCAACGTTCGCAGCATAGTGTTAACCTTACAGACCTCTTCTCTCGCAACCCCTGCACTGGGTCTGCCGTTCGTTGTCAAAATTGCAACTATTTCCATGCTACGGGTCGTCAATTCTGTGCTGCCTATGGGAAAGCCTGTCATTTCTGCAAGAAATTAAACCACTTTGCTCGGTGCTGCCGTTCCCGTGTTGAGGAAATATTAGACAATAAAATTGCTGGGCTCCCATTTCTAAGTCAAGTAAATTGGAAGAAATTAAAAGTAGATAACGATTGGATTAAATTCACGATGGAAACGTGGTTAGCTATCAGAAAACAATTAAATCTTTTTAATTCGATATCTAGAACAATGAAGATAGCTGCTAGTCCCAATTGTTAAGAGATTTAGAAACTGGACAGATCAAGGCCTTATCACTGTGGACCAGCTTTTTTGTGGGGGAGTCTTGAAATCTTATGAGCACTTGCAGAATGAATTTGGACTGTCAGGGTCGGATTTCTTTAGGTTCCTCCAAATACGGCACTACTTACAGACACATGTAGATTGGGAGCAGATATGTAGACTACCTTCAAATTTGGAAAATACTTTCTTGATGACTATAGAGGGAGTGTTATAAAATAATTTGATATCCCATTTATATCAAGGACTTCAAGACTATATAAAAGGAAATACTGTAGAAACAAAACAGAAATGGGAATTGGAAATGAACATTATTATTACAAATGAAATATGGGAAAGGACGTGTCTCTTTCTCCATAAGCTGACAATCAGCCCCTCTTGGAGGGAATTCGATTGGAAAATTAAAATGAGAGTATTTAGGACCCCTCTAGTGTTGGCAAGATACAGTAACACCTCAAATCTATGCTGGAGGCAATGTGGGAAGATAGGTGATTACACACATATTTTGGGGGATTGTCCCATATTGTACCAATACTGGAGAGACATCCAGGTAGAGATTAAATTAATTCTGGGAGTGAATCTACCTCTGGAACCAGCTTGTTTTATATTAGGAGATACTACAGCAGCGACAGATATTCAAAATCAGAAATATTTGCTTGGAGTGAAGCTGTTGATTGCTAAAAAGATGATAACAGTGCTATGGAGAAAGGAAATGCCACCAAATGTTCAACAGTGGAGGGAAAGATTGAAAAATGTATACTTGATGGAAAGTATAACTGCTAAACTCCAGTTGAGGATGGATGCCTTCAATATTATATGGAAACCGGTACTATTACAAATGCCAAGATCGATTAAGGATATGAATGGATGAGCTTGCTCTGGTGCCTGTGAATAAGATGCTTCTATGATAGAATGTTAAGAGGATTTGATGCAATGCTAATAGAGGTTAGGTGATTTGTATTTTGTCATTTTGCGATTATCTTTTTGTGGGTCTCTTTGTTTTGTCTGTATGTGTATTTTGTTATGTCAATAAAAGTTGAGTTCAAAAAAACAAAAAATTACTCAAATGATAATTTCTGTATGAGGAACTTATGTTAAGTTGCAAGAGAAGGACTTGGAGCGGAGGTTTTCAAAATACATAGGCCACAAAGGAATAAAGAACACACACACATAGGAGAACAGATGGCTTGTTATAACATGGAGATGTTGATGTAAATAGGCATAGCTTTGTTTGCTTTGAAGCGGCTATAACTCAGAAGTTGTATTTGGTTTAGTTGGTGTTTAGAATATAGGTTATTGATGGGGGGTTTTCTCAAGACACGAACACACATGTGTTTTCTTTATGGCACATCTTTGAGCTCGGGTGTGTTATTAAGGGGATTTATGGTTGGCTATATTTGGTCATGGGCACCAAGGCTAGATACTAGTGTGTGATCTGGTTTCTGCTGTTTAAATGTATTTATGTTGAGATAAGAGATAAGGCATAGGTGATGGTTGTGTGACCTTTGTAAAAGGGTGGTTTCTTATGTTTATAGAAAACTGAGAAAGTAACTGTTTTGATAATCTTCCATTTGCTGATTGGAATGCTATTAGTGAGGAGGCCTTAACATTCATTTCGTCCAGAGATAGAAGGGGGAGGTTGTAACTCAGAATGAAACTAGACCTGAGCTTGGGAAGAAGCAATCAAGTGTGACAATTAGTGACCTTTGTGTGGTTGGGGATTGTAGAAATAACTTAAGTTCTTACTACTTTGTAAGAATGGGGCAAAACTCATATTTAATCCATAAGTAACTGTATTTTAACTATGAAGTAGGGAAATTATTTGTGAAGTGTATTGTGTTTAATTAGGATTGTGAGTATTAGACTTTGTTTAAATCTGAAGTTTTAGGAATAACTTTATTTTGCAAAAGTGAAAATATATGTGTTGCGTGTATGTATTGTGTGATTGCTGTATGATGTGTATTTTGTATTCAGAGAGGTGTTCTCTGAGAATTCGTTTTATATCTCTGTGGTTTTACTTCATTGAAATGCAATGATTTTGAGCAAAGAGGTTAAAGAAAACCATAGAAGGGAAAAATGTCGTAAAGGGGCCGGTGACTATACGTGTTGTCAATCACTGGAAAGGATTTAGTTGATTGGTTAATGCAAATAAGCTGAATGTATGGTAAACCATAATGATTGGTTAGTAGTTTGCCACTCCTTTTGTATCATAATTGTCTAATACCTATACAATGTGTTACTTTTATACCAAAGTCAGTAGTTCTTTCGACCTGCCCCAGAGGTTTTAGCTCTGTGTTGGAAGGTTTAAAGAATTATCCAGCGCTGTCAGAATAAATAATTGATTTTAGCAGCAATGGTTTGAATCAAGTTTTCTTGAATTAGACTGACAAAAGAACTTAGTTTAAGAGTGTGACTCCTGTAGTTTCAAGGACGAGCCTGCACCTGCTTCAACATGAACTTACTGATAATGACTTCCAAGAGCCTGACTTGCAATCCCCCGCACCGCTCTCAGAAAGTACAGATACCAGTTCTGCCATCCATTCTCTCCTCCCTTCGTCTAACGAGCAACTTGACCCTGAGGTAACCATGTTTGTGAATAACAGGCCATTGATCGCCATGGTAGATACTGGCACCAAATGCACGTCAACTCATTAAGAGAGTTTTTAAAAATCCGTAATGCTGAACGATTTGATAAGGCCTTCGCAATGCTTCGGACTTACGGGGGAGAGGTACTACACCCACTTGGACGAGCTGATTTAAAGTGCACCATAGACAAACAGACCAAAACCGTACCGATTTATATTTTTAAGGGAGATTCAGAGACTTTGCTCGCTATCAATGCATGTCACGATCAAGGCCTGGTTTACTTTGGCCGCGCGGTCCATAAACTCTGTTTCGCTGACGGTCCACACAACAGCTACTCTCTCAATATAAAGAACTGTTTAACGATGAGCTTGGCAAGTTGCCTATCAAATACCACATTGCTGTTGATCCCAAAGTTACTCCTGTGGTCAGAGCGCACATCGTGCACCTGGACTTGCTTAACCTAAGGAATATTGCATGAAATCCCATACTGGGTTCTCCAGCCCAACGACTGATGTCTCGCCAAACCCGTGCTCCTCTGCCTGTGTCCCAGCAGCTTTTGCAGCCAGAAGTTCGTTCACCGATTGCAGTTCAGAAGCAACTACAATCCAAACGTGACACGCAGAAACGCTTCTTCGACAAGTCCAGCAAGCCACTTAAAACTTCTCGCTCGTGGACAAGTGGTCCATCTCCAAACAAACAAGGGCTATGCATGTCTGGGACACATCCACGGCCCTGCCAAAGAGCCGCGCTCTTATCTGGTCGAAGCGGGCAGAGTCATCTACAGGCGCACCGTCAACATATCCTTCCAGTGAAGGAACAGCGTCCTGCGACTCCGTATCCTGATGTCTCGCATTTCATATACCCTCCCAATGTCGGTCCTGCGTCCCTACCGCCGCCTATTATTCCCACTGCGGTCTCCCCGCGCCATTTGGCGTCTAGCTCGCCTATCTCGTCACCCTCCCTGCCGCCAGTCGTTTTCCTCCCCCGGTTTCTTCTCCAATGAAAGGTATGAGGCGGACTCGTACTGCACGCGGGCCAGAGCATCTGTTAGATATGGCGATTTTGTGTAATTCTGCAAATGCATTATTACCATTTCACCTCTATTGCTTAACCATTGATGCCTCTTTTGTTTCTACCAGCAATAATGTAGATTGGCTATTTCATACTAGCCAATTATAGTGTTTGTTACTAGTGACTCCACCTATTATGTGCTTCATATTATCAAGAGCCGGTTTATGCTAGTTTAAATGAGTAGCAGCTCGGAGATGTGATGACTGCAGATCCTTGCTGTATGTAGGTTTAATAAATATGTGTTGTACCTTGATGTGTGTCCGAGTCGACTCATTACACATGACTTGCAAGGCCGCAGACCTAATGTAGAAGGTGGGATTCGGTAACCGGATAGTACTTTTTTAGCAATGGAGACACAAAGGGCTGAAAGGTCTCCTCCAGTGTTGTTATTTTTGTTTTATACAAGCCCCCCGAAAAGGAGACCGGACGTACAATATCTTCATAGAAACATAGAAAATAGGTGTAGGAGTACGCCATTTGGCCCTTCGAGCCAACACCACCATTCATTGTGATCAAGGCTGATCATCCAAAGTTATTTGAATTACTGGGGTACACAAAAGGCTAGAGAAACTCAGCGGGTGCAGCAGCATCTAAGGAGCGAAGGAGATGGGCAACGTTTCGGGTCGAGACCCTTCTTCAGGAAGGGTCTCGACCCGAAACGTCGCCCATCTCCTTCGCTCCTTAGATGCTGCTGCACCCGCTGAGTTTCTCCAGCCTTTTGTGTATCCTCGATTCTCCAGCATCTGCAGTTCCTTCTTTAACAATTATTTGAATTACTCCTGGGCCCACACAAAATAATGATGGGTGCACTTTGGGCTGTGATCACCTGAGATTCTCATGCATTATCCTGGGTGATAGACACAGCAGGGTACATGACCGGGTTAGACCTCCTCCATTGCCAGAGTGGAGGAACTGGAGGAACAACCCCTCAGTTGGGCATCTTACAAGCCATTAAATTCTCCAATTTTAGGTAACTACATAACCCTCCTCCACTCCTTTCTTCCCCCATATAACCCCTCCTCCTTCTCTCTCCCCCACCAGACACACCCGTGTCTCCCCTCCACCTACATTCCTTCCTCTAGCTTCATAATTCGGAACTCTGTAATCCTTTAGTCCCATGCCTTCTGTCTCTTCACCTCTAGCCTTTGTCCAAACATCTGCCTATCAAATAACCCTCCTCACCTGTGTCGGTCTATTACTTGCCAGGCTTTGTCCTGCCTCTCCCCTTTTCCAGTTTTCTTTCACCCTCAATCAGTCTGAAGAGGGCTCCCGACTTGAAACGTTACGCATTCGTGTTCTCCTGACCCGTTGAGCTACTCCAGCACTCTGTGTCTTCCAGGGTATATGACGTAAGCAGCAACTTTAAAAACTATTGCTCATAGAAAAGAGAGTAAATAAAGCTTCCTTAATACTAAACCTTGTTTTTAAATGAAACTTGCTAGTGTTTACAAAGCCTTTCACAGAATGAAGTATCAGTAATTAAATTTACTTGTATACTTTTTGGTTTGAAGTGCAGTTTACAGTTTCTCTGATGAAATTAAAAGAAAAAACTACAACAAATTTACAGCACAGGAAGCATTTTTGCACACTGTGCAGGATAATAAAAACGTCCCCACCTAATCCCACTTTCAACACTGGATCTGTGGTCGTGCAGATCACAACTCGCATAACTCATGTAATCATTGAGTAACAATGCAAGGGTTTCTGCTGCAACTACGGATTCAGCCAGCGACTTCCAGAACCATACCACCAACCGCAAGGAGAGTTTTCCTCATCTCCCCTTTAATCTACTAAAGGGCCTGTCCCACCAGCATGCAACTCTACGCGATTAGCGCGACCTAACGTGGTCGCTTGAGCCGTCCGGCGTCGCGGGGCCGGTCCCACATCGATCGCCGGAGCCGCGCGGAATTGTGCGGAGTTCGTCCCGACACCGCGCGGGGCTCCGAAAAACCGACTATGTCTAAAAATCCCGCGCGGCAACGGCTTGTCGGCTCGCAGTCGCCTCGACATTTACACACCGCCCGGACATCGTGCCTCCGTGAACTTATTTGTAAGTGCCTCCGTGACCCTCTATGTGTGTGGCTCCGTGGCCCTGTATGTGTGTGTGTCTCGGTGCCCCTCTCTGTGTTCCCCTCTAAGTCATGGCGAACTTACCTTGGACTTGCTTCAAGTTCGCCTCGCTTTGCGCCGCGTTGCGCCACTCACCCAACCTCCGCGCGGCCCTCGCTGCCGGTTTAGTTGCGCTTGCCGCATGCAGGCGCATGCTGGTGGGAACGGCCCTGTACAGGGGATCACCCGACCTCCGCGCGGCCCCCGCTGCCGGTTTGATCGCATTCATCGCATATAGTTGCATGCTGGTCGGACAGGCCCTTAACTCCTTCAAATACATTATCACAGACAGGATAGATCCATCAATGGAGGCAGCTCACTTTTATGCTGAATATTTTCCAGAATATTTGTTTTCCTCCTGCAATACTCACTAGCTAAACATTTCCTTTTTGCATATCTATAGATGCCATTATTTATTTTCAAATTCTACTTTTATGTCCTTATCAATTTCATGATCTGCCTTTGCTGAATTCTAAAACTTGAATCCTCAGGCTTATTGCTTCTTTCAGCAACATCAGAACTGTTCCCCTTTGATCTAATACTATCGTTTACTAGTCTTGTCAGCAACAGTTAGCCCACTTTTCCTGTTTGGCTTTTGAGAGAGTCCTACTTCGTTAAGCTGCAGCCAACACGGTCTCTATTACATCTTTTTTTTAAAAACCTAAACAGATGAAAGATACTTCATACCATGTTTCAGATTTAACCACACTTCTGATAAGAAGTAGCTCCCACACAAGCCTAATTGCATGAATTATTAGCAACCTCAAATTGTTACAAGTTTCACAAAATGCCACACAATTTATTTTTTACTTGGGTTTGTGAAAAAGATGGGTGAAATTAGTTTATTTACCCAGGTACAGTGTACTGTGTACTAAGGTACAGGGAAAAGCTTTTAGTTGCGTGCCATCCAGTCAACTGAAAGACTATACATTATTACAATCAAGCCACCCTCAATGTACAAATTCAGAATGAAGGGAATAACGCTTAGTGCAAGATAAAGTCCAGTAAAGTCCAATTAAAGATAGTCTGAGGGTCTACAATGAGGTAGCTGGCAGCTTAGGACTGCTCTCTAGTTGGCGATAGGGTGGTTCAGTTGTCCAATAGCAGCTTGGAAGAAACTTTCCCCGAATCTGGAGGCATGCGTTTTCACACTTTTGTACCTCTTGCCTGATGGGAGAGGGGAGAAGAGGGAGTGTCCAGGGGAGACTCAATAGACAATAGGTGCAGGAGTAGGCCATTCGGCCCTTCAAGCCAGCACCGCCATTCAATGTGATCATGGCTGATCATCCCCAATCAGTACCCCGTTTCTGCCTTCTCCCCATATCCCCTGACTGCTATCTTTAAGAGCCCTATCTAGCTCTCTCTTGAAAGTATCCAGAGAACTGGCCTCCACCGCCCTCTGAGGCAGAGAATTCCACAGACTCACTACTCTCTGCGAGAAAAAGTGTTTCCTTGTCTCCGTTCTAAATGGCTTACCCCATATTCTTAAACTGTGGCCCCTGATTATGGACTCCCCCAACATCGGGAGCATGTTTCCTGCCTCTAGCGTGTCCAAACCATTAATAATCTTACATGTTTCAATAAGATATTCCCTCATCCTTCTAAACTCCAGAATGTACAAGCCCAGCCGCTCCATTCTCTCAGCATATGACAGTCCCGCCATCCCGGGAATTAACCTCGTGAACCTACGCTGTACTCCCTCAATAGCAAGAATGTCCTTCAGTACAGGAACAAAGAGGTTCTCAAATTAGGGGGCCAAAACTGTACACAATACTCCAGGTGTCGTCTCACTTGGGCCCTATACAACTGCAGAAGAACCTCTTTGCTCCTGTACTGAACTCCTCTGGTTATGAAGGCGAACATGCCATTGTCCATGTCTGTGTTGATGGCCTTGCCGAGGCAGCATGATGTGTAGATGGAGTCAATGGAAGGAGTTTGGTTTGCGTGATGGTCTGGAATGCGTCCACAATTCTCTTGCAATTTCCTGCGGTCTTGGATGGAGCTATTCCCAACTGTGATAGTTTTTTTTGCCAGTAATGTTTTTATTGAAACTACCATTTGATCAATGTTAATCAAACTAAAATGAATGCCATGGGCACTGCAGATGCCTTAATGGTTCACAGCACAGGGCCTCTTGGGTAATATACAGATTTTTAAGTTGAGAAATCTCAGTAAAAAAACAACCCATGTTTGTTGCTCAGGCCAACAATTAGAACCTGTCAATTAATATATTTTCAAAATTAGTTACTGAAGAGGTGTTGAACTGAATGGTATGAAGGGCAAAGATAGAATGGATAGAACCAGAGAATTAAAGCCTGATTGCAGTTCAGGGATTCAAATTAAGCATTAAATATCAGCAACGTTAAGGCTTAAATAGCAATTAACAACATTATTTTGCACATTTAAGGCACATGGTTAAATTCAATTAATTAATGGATCCAGAGAGCGAGACAGACTTGGAAAGAATAACAACCATTTCATACATACTCGCATATTGCCGTTCTATTCTCATTCATTTTGCAACTTTTCCAGACAAATATTTCCAATAAAGGTCTTTAATGCATACCAGTTTTAAAAAGTGTTCAAATAATCAAATTATCCATCTAACATTAACTTTGTCTTTCACACACCTTTTCAAGTTAGGTACCTCATCCCTCGGCAGAGGATCAACTTTTCGACTTTAGAAATACAGTGCATTCAGAAAGTATATATTTATACCCCAATACTCAGCAATTCAGCAATACTTTATCTTACAGAGCATCGTACAGCCTCTTGCCTGTTAGGATTGATAGGTTCTTCCGAAAGAGGAAAAGTTAGCCCATATATGGTTATGCTGAAGAAGCTATTTTTCTGCAGATCAAGCATTTGCTTTTTTTACCTAGTTGATGCACATTATAATCTTATAGAGTAAAGAGTATGAGCCAAGTGTCTGAACAGTCTCTTGATTGTTTTTCTCTATGATATAAACATTCATGTATTTGTGCTGTTATCTCGTTAGTGTTATGGAAGAAGGGCGAAAACATTTCTGTTAGCCTTGCTAGTGTAATAGGAAAAAGGTGAAATCATCCATTTTATATTGCTTCTAAATCTACAGCCGAAACAATTTTGTAAGTTTTAAATCTTTCACTTTCTCATTCCTTCCTCTTTATCATTTATGAAAACATTCACAATCCTCGGTAGGTACATAATGGTTGCAAGCAGTTAAGAATAAAAATCAGAGTGATGATTAATAAAAAGATAGAGCCATAATGTAACACAATACCCCAGAGTCCACCAAACCAACTGAATGGCCAGCAGCTCCCATTTGTAATGGGAGAAGGGTGAAAGCATTTCTGCTAGTCTTGCTAGTGTAATAGGAGAAAGGTGAAAGCATCCATTTTATTAGTTCTAAATCTATAGCTGAATCCATTTTGTAACTTTTAAATCTTTAAACTTTCTCACATCTTTCCCTCGATCCTGACTAGTCTACCAGTTCCTGCCGCTGAAAAACATCCCCACTGCATGTCGCTGCCACCACCATGCTTCACCGTAGGTATGGTATTGGCCAGGTGATGAGTGGTGCATGGTTTCCTCCAGACGTGACACTTGGTAGAGTAAAAGTAAAAGGCACATGACAGCCCGCTTGGAGTTTGCCAAAAGGTTCACTGGTCTGATGAAACTAAGTTTGAACTCTTTGGCCTGAATGCCAAGCGTCACGTCTGGAGGAAACCAGGCACTGCTCATCACGTGGCCAATACCATACCTACGGTGAAGCATGGTGGTGGCACATTTAATGCCACCAATGTGGTCTTTTTCGCTTTTTTATTATGGGGTATTGTGTGTTGATTGATGATTAAAATCAATTTAATCCATTTTAGAATAAGGCTGTAACGTAACAAAATGTGGAAAAAGTGAACGGGTCTGAATACTTTCTGAATGCACTGTACAGCATGAAAACAGGCCCTTCGGCCCACCGAGTCCACACACCCAGTTAATTAACATTATCCAACACAATAGGGACAATTTTACCAAAGTCATTTAACCTACAAACCTGTATGGCTTTTGGAGTGTGGGAGGAAACCGGAGCACCCGGAAAAAAACCACACGGTCTCAGGGAGAACGTACAAACTCCGTGCAGACAGCACCCATAGTAGGATTGAACCACAGCCTCTGGTGTTGTAAGGCAGCAATCCTACCACTGCGCGGCCCCAAGCAAAGAGAGCTCAGAATGGATCCTTTACATTTCTATCTTCACAAATGTAAAAATCATTTGGACAGGTACATGGATAGAATAGGGTTAGAGGTGATATGGGCAAAATGCAGGCTGGAGGGACTAGTGTAGATGGGACATGTTGGTCGGTGTGGGCAAACTGAGCCGAAGGGCCTGTTTCCATGCTGTATGACTCTATGATAATTGAACTTTATCTTGCAATGTTAATCAGGACTTGTGTGAACGATGGTCAGCGTGGAGTTGGCGGGCGAAAGGCCTATTTCCGTGTAGTGTCTGTAAACTAAATTTAATTAGTCTGACGAGCGGAGGAAGGCTGAGCTGCTGAGTCTTGTTGAAGGCACACCCATTGTGGGCCAGGACACTCCCGGCAAGCAGGCACGACTCGCCCACTGCGGTCAGCGGAGGACAATGGGGGTACCCGGCGTGGGGCAGCCGAGAACAAAAGGGGAGCTGGCAGGGGGTTGCCACATGCAGCAGATGGCAGTTGAAAGGACTGTTTGATACTATTATAACTTTGTCCATGCCAACACATGGCAAAACTTGTGTACTGCCTAGGTTGTATGGAAAATAAAGCATTTCACAGTACCAAGGAACCCATGGCACACGTGATAATAAAGTATCATTCATTCGTCATTAAATGATATACCCATCCTGTATATGTACAGCTGATTGTAAGCATGTATAGTCCTTTCCTTGACTGGATAGCACACAACAAAAAAGCTTTTCACTATACCTCTGCACAATAATAAACTAAACTATTAAAAAGCTCAGGCTCATTGTCAAAGATAATTGAACAGGCCCACAAATCCACGAGATGCTTATTTGCAGACTTGCTGAGAATTTAATGACAAGATGATAGGGTTCATCACAGGTGACAATGCAACAAACTGCAATGGATATAAAATAGCAGATGCTTCTCATCGATGGAAAGTTTCAATTGACAAATAATCCTCACCCCTCCCCATAAGTAATTTCAGTTTAAATTCTAGTAAAAAATATTTTTTTGAAGGAAAAACAAAACCAGGTAAAACCAGATATTTCATTTGAAGGTTAGCCCTATTTCAAGCATATTATTAATACTTCAGAATTCAAAGAATCTCAGTGCAGAAGATTACCACATCTAATATGCTTTTGTGAAATACTTGACTAATTGTAATATTAGTGTGTTTAATATAGTATTTGCACACTAGAGTGAGCATTTTTGGTCTTAACAGCATAATGTTGAACCTAAAGGATGAAATAGGAAAAGAGACAAAGAAGGACAAACGGCAATGCTGCACTTAAATTAATCAAACACTAAACGTAACTTTATTATTTATTTATTTAAAAAAAGGTCAAAGTGCTGGACTAACTCAGCGGATCAGGCAACATCTCTGGAGAACATGGACAGGTGACATTTCGGATTGGGACCCTTCTTCATATTGATTGCGGGGGGTGGGGAGCAAGCTGAAGAGGTTGGGGCAGGACAAAGCCTAACCAGTGAAAGGTGATTACAGGTGAGGAAGCATTTTAATAGGCAGATGGTTGGACAAAGTCCTGATATGAAGAGACAAAACAGTGTGAGCCAAGGATAGAAGTGCGAATTGTGAAGCCAGATGAGGGAATATAGGTGGGGGGGGGGGGGGGGGGATGGATGTGCATCCAGGTGAGACACAGGGAAGAGGGGGGAAGTGTTTGTAGTAAGTTACCTAAAAATGGTGAATTCAATGTTCATACACGTTGGGTTGTAAACTGCCCAATGATGAAGGGTTCCGATCCAAACATCACCTATCCATGTTCGCCAGAGATGCTGCCTGATCCGCTGAGTTACTCCAGCACAAAGTAACTCAGCATCTACAGCTCTTGGTTTCTCCTCAAGATTTGTTGAAATGTTATAGCATACTCAAAAATAAAATTGTGTACAGTTATGCGTGATGCATTAGAAGTGATAGTGATTTAGAGTTTTGTTTCAAAGATGAAAGCTTGTTAACACCATTAGTGAGGTTAAGAGCATCTGGCAAGTAAGAAACATCACTTGAATTTCACAACTTTGCATGCAGCCTCATGAAAATTACACTGCCATCATTTTTTAAAAGAGATACCTGCACTGGCACATTAGCTGCCTGTTTAACTTACCACTGAGAAGAATTAATGGTATGTGTACCTTTTAACAATTTGATTCAAGAAAACTGTCAACACAAATAATTAAAAGTATGGCAAATTATTCCTTTGGAAATTGTATGCCAAGGAATCGTATGCAAAGGAATCCCAGCAGCAGTGCAAGGGCAATCTAGGTCACTTCCTGGGACGAGGGAGTTACCTGCAAAGAGAATGAGCACACTATGGATTTAAGGATGAAGGAGAGTCATGTATATTTCAATGAGGTCAAAGTTTCACATGGTGGATGTTGAGTAAAAGGACACAAGGTATTGGAGTACTCAGGGATCAGAGAGCTCGGGTCGAGTTCCTTCTTCAGATTGATTGTAGGGGGTGAATCAGGGAGAGAGGAGAGGCAGGACAAAGCGTGGCAGGTAATCAGTGGACACAGGTCTGGGGGGGGGGGGGGGGGGGAGGTTGATAGACAAGCAGATAGGGGGTTGGAACACTGGCGATGGAACCGAGGTTAAAGCAGACAGATTGAAAAGGTGCAAATTGTGAAGTTGTAGGAAACATAGAAAATATGTGCAGGAGTAGGCCATTCGGCCCTTTGAGCCAGCACCGCCATTCAATATGTAGCAATGTTACAAAATTTTGAGATTTAAAAAATCAAGTCTGCAATATATCCCATCAGATAAAGCATAAAAAGAAGTTTAATTTGACACCTAATTCACTTTCATATCTTCAGTATTAAGAAAGTTATGACCATTTTCATACTCGGAAATTAGCATCTTGTTCCCCATTGCCTTTCAATTGACTTAACTCAAAAGCTGTGATCTAGAACCATTAAAAGCCCATAACTTTGTTAAAAATTAAGAGAACTCAATGAAATTTCCAGTTGTTATAGATTAAAGCATTCTGAAACAAATATGAAACAATCTTACTTGGATGACCTGAAATTAAAGCATATAATTAGTTAGTTATCTAATTGTAGCTAATTACAAAATTCAATGATTAGATCTAAACATCTATCCATTTCTTAAGAAAAGATAAACTTTTTTTAAATTGCCCAAGTGTCCAAATAACATTCACACAATAATCCGCAATATAACATAATTTTTAAATCTCATTTTCATGAATTTCTGGGCCAAATGGAAGGAATTTGGTGTTTGATTCCTATAAATTAATGGCCATTTAGATCAACTAGCGAGTGGGTTTTATTGGAATGCGGTGGATTGGAACGTTGTGGTTTGCTGTGAAGTCGGTATGAAAAATACAGCCAGTTCATACATTTTTTTTGGACCTCATTTTGCAACATGAAAATATTATTAAAGCCTCCATAAAAACCAACTTTTAATATAAAAATAAACAGTGTACCTTTTTTTTTCCCTACGCAAAATCCTTCCCGTTATCGGCGCTCACGGCTTTTGAAGGTGATTTTTAAATTACTCTAGATAATAAATAATCTAGTGTAATTTAAAAATACCTTCATTAATGAAATGTCGGAGTGATTTTTCTTCCGCAACGAAATCGCCCAACATTGATCGATTTGCCCAGTCTGAAGAAAAACGGCACTTTAAGCCCGCCCCCCTCTGAAAGGCGCCAAAGTCGCGCACACGGGGAGCGGCAGAACTGCAGCGCTGCTCAGGGTAAGTTTTGTAACATACCTACAATATGATCATTGTTGATCATCCAAAATTAGTACCCCATTCCTGCTTTCTCCCTATATCCCTTGATTCCGTTAGCCCTAAGAACCATATCTAACTTTATTTGAAAACATCCAGTGAATTGCCCTCGCTACCTTCTGTGGCAGAGAATTTCACAGATTCACAACTCTCTGGGAGAAAAAGTTTTTCCTCATTTTAGTCCTAAATGGCCTATCCCTTATTCTTAAACTGTGACTCCTAGTTCTGAACTCCCCTAACATCAGGAACATTTTTTCCTGCTTCTATCCTGTCCAATCCCTTCAAATGTTTATATGTTTCTATAAGATTCCCTATCAGCCTTCTAAATTCCAGTGGAAAAAAGCCCAGTCGATCCATTCGGAATGTGGGAGGGGGAGGGGAGAAATAGGTACAAGTCCAGGTTGAGTAGTTGGAACCTTAGCTGGGGACTATAAATGGACAGATACCTGGATTGGACAGACTTAGAGGAAGCTTAAATGGGGCATGTTGGTCGGCATGAACGATTTGTTCCGAAGGGCCTTTTTCCACTCCATGCTGCACGACTAAATAGAGGGAACATAATGCAAGCTTAGGGGTCAGCCGTTTTGGACTAATTTTGCACAGAACGGTTTGGGGAAATTTGGAATTTCCTTTCCCAAAGAACTCTGTATAATCAACAGTGGATAGATGTATAACCAGACACATTCAGTGCATATCTTACCATCCCTTACTGCCAACATCCATCATGATGCAAAACCAATATCATCCTATCAATTCATCCACATTGCTGGATACTATTGGAACCAAAAGTAAAATTATACTATTTACTGACCTTTATTGCCAGGACGACTAACTGCTTTCCCCAAATTATTTCTGTGATGTTTAGTTGACATGCGTTTCATCTGCCTCTGGGTATTAGGTGGCGATGTTCCATAAAAACCTTCAATGCCCGATTCATCAGAATAGCTTTCTGGTTCAGAATCTTCAGAAACTACATTAGCATCATCTTCCCTAGGGCATGAACAAAAAGAGGCTCAATTTGTTGTTTTGCAAGCTATTCATATTAAACAAAAAGAAATGTGTTGCTTTAAGCAACTTCTCTTGTGGTACAGAACCAACCAATCAGGCAACCAAACCACAAGACGTGCTTGGGTGGAGGACAACTTCAATAAAGAACTTGATTTCACATTTAGCAGCATTTCCTCTGTGACGGGTAAAGTTTGAGTCTACACACAAGCATAGTGTACGTGAAGCACAAAAATTGCAGGTGACAATAAACACAGGAGGTGCACACAGAAAACACCTGCAATTGATTAGGAGTTCCCTTTGGTGCTGAGAGTTTTACACAAGCATATTTTAAAAAATCACTATTAACTGTACTGCATATACCAATAAACTTACGCACCGATAAAAACTGCACAGAGCTGCAGGTAAAACCATGCACTCTAACCAGTGAATCTGCAAGCAGGTGGTGCTCAAATGGCCAAGGGGCAAGCTGCAAGAATTCTCATAAACTATGACATTCTCAAAAAACAGTTTATGATATCAAGTAAACATAGTATTAGCAACACCTAACTATATGAGGTGGAGTGTGAGAGACAGATAGGCAATGGATACGTGCAGTCTGCTACAGCCGTGTAGAATCCAGGGGGGAGGGGGACAGTATGACAGCACAGGCACACAGCAAGTATCGCTTTGCTGCAAGTGAGATCAATGCCCTTGCTGGGAAGGCATGAAATATGTAGTGGGGCTGAGTAGGTAGGGAGGAGCCAGAGTGCGAGTTGCAGCGCAATGAAGTATGAAAGTACACAGAGCCCAGGGTAATGGAACATTACAGTAGAGAATGTCAGAAAGTAAAAGGATATACAATAAAAATATGATTGAGGCACACCAGAAAGGATGCTATAGGCCAAATATACAAATGCATCTTCACATGGTAATTTTCACTTGTGTGCTGCAGATACAATCTCTGACCAAGGATATGAGGCAATGTTGGAGAAATACCTCTTGCTAGGATTCATTACAAGGGGCCAATAATATAAAAGCAAGGATGTAATGCTGAGGCTTTATAAAGGAACTGGTGGCCACATTTGGAATGTTGTGAGTAATTTTGGACCCTATATCAGAGGAAGGATGTGCTGACTTTGTAAAGGGACTGGAGGAGGTTTATGAGAATGATCGGTTTAACATACGAGAATCGTTTGGTGGCTCTGGGACTGTACTTGCTAGTGTTTAAGATTTGGGGGGGGGGGATTTCATTGAAACCTTCAGAATAAAAGACCTAGATGAAGTGGAAATGGAAAATATGTTTCCAGTAAGGGGAGAGTCTAGAACCATAGGGGCAGAGCCTCAGAATAAAAGGAACTCCTTTAGTAAATAAAAAAGCAAAAACAATCTAAAGTGGAGCGAACAAGATCGCGATGATGCCATATGATTATACTTGTCTAGTTTCACATATTTCAATTACATACAGTGCCCACCATAATGTTTGGGCCAAAGACCCATCATTTATTTATTTGCCTCTGTACTCCACAATTTGAGATTTGTAATAGAAAAAAATCACATGTAGTTAAAGTGCACATTGTCAGGCCATTTTTATACATTTTGGTTTCACCATGTAGAAATTACAGCAGTGTTAATACATAGTCCCCCCATTTCAGGGCACCTATATTTTTCTAGCCATCTCCTGTCATCAGTCCTTGCCCCCCCCCCACCCCCACCCTATACTTTCAGTCTGAAGAAGAATTTCCAACCCGAAACGTCACCTATTACTTTTCTCCAGAGATGCTGCCTGACCCGCTAAGTTACTCCAGCACTTTGAGTCAATCTTCAAAAAATTAAATTTCTCATTTCAGACCTAAATGGATAACCCTTTATTGAGACAATGCCCTCATCATCCATCCCAGTTCTGGACTGCTCGATCAGATACCCAACTATATCCATCATGTCACGACACTTCAGAATCCCACTTGATTCAGCAAGATCACCTCCCAATCTTACAGATTTTGCAGTATATAGTCCCAATCTATATTTACATATAACAACCTATCCTCTTAAAACAAACCCTTCATCCCAGGAAGGAATTTAGGGAATCTCTGTAACAACAAAGAGCAGGAAACACTCAGCATGTCAAGCAGCATCTATGATAAGAGAATTAGCCAATGCTTCTGATCAAAGACAAAGTCAAAGAACCATCAGGAGATTCACTTAAAAAGATCAAACCTATACAGCGTTTTAGGCACGGTCTCACAAATGTGTACAATTGTAGCAAGACTTCTTCATTCCTTCTGAAACATTTGCTTTCTTAATTGCTTGCAGGCTAATTCAGTCTTAAATCATCTCATCAGCTAGGGACAATCACTGCCTTAAACAAGGGAATCAAGATCACACTGCCTCTAGTAACTCTCTCTTGAGGTACGGAGACCAGAATAGCACACAATACTTTAACCAAGAACTCACCACAACCCCTATTAAATGTCAGCAAGGATCTACACCAATGACCGGCCAACTGACTTGGTAACTAAGCGTTTCATCTATGCTGACGACCTCTCTATAACAGCACAGGGTACACAGTTCCAAGATGTTGAGACAACGCTGACAGAGGCACACACCGGTTTATCTTCATACTATGAGGAAAACCAGCTACGTGCCAACCCATCGAAAACACAGGTCTGTGCATTCCACCTGAGGAACCAAGAGGCTAACCATCAACTACATGTCACATGGTCTGGACTCCCACTAACACATTGCCCAAACCCAGTCTACCTTGGAGTCACACTCGACCGCTGCTTAACATTCAAGGTACTTGCGGAAAAACTAAAGCAACCTCCCGCAACAACATATTGAACAAACTCACCACCACCAAATGGGGTGCCAACCCAACAACAGTACGTACTACAGCCTTAGCACTCTGCTTCTCTGCTGCAGAATACGCCTGCCCTGCTGTGGAGAGATCTACACATGCAAAGAAGTTCGACATCCTTGAATGCCAACTGCTGTAGCATTACTGGTTGCCTCTGATCTACGGACATAAACAACTTCTACCTATGGGCTGACATCGCTCCCCCAGACATCATGAGAGCTGTTGCAAGTAGGTCAGAGCATCTGAAACAACTGACAGACGATAGACACCCATTACACAACCATGTGCCCCCGGCTAGGCGGTTAAAACCCCATAAGAGCTTCCTAACCAACGTCACCCCATTGGAAACAACCAACTGAAGCTCACCTCCAGATGTGGAAGAACAGACGAGCCACTGTCCCCATTTCCACCAAGATGGGCATACCAGCAGCAGAGCGCTTACCACCAGGTGCTGATGAACACTGGCTGAACTTGAGATGTCTCAACCGACTGCGAACCAGGGTCGGGCGGTCAAGGGTGACAATGCATAAATGGGGCTTCATCGAAGGTACAACAACCTGTGACTGTGGCACACAGTCCCAGACAATGCAACACCTACTGTAATGCCCATGGCTGGATAATCCATGTACTGCTACAGACCTTGCACTTAACACTCCAATAGTGCAACAATGTGTACAGCAGTGACAAGCCACTGTATAGCATAAGGACACGGAAGAAGCAAGGATCTTCTTTTGTATTGTAACACATTTGTGACAAAGACCATACCATTTACTTTCTTCATAACTTGCTGTAGCCACTTTTACTTTCTACATCTCATGGGCCAATTCTCCAAAACCACACAGTGCACCAACAGTTTAGTTCAATATTCTATTTTTGTATGCTTCCTTCCAAAGTGCATTATCAAACATCTGCCCAAATAAAACATTGTAGTTCAAAGTAAAGTGTAACTTTGGCCTTGTTCACTCACAATGTTTATGTTGGAACATTAAAAAATAGCAATTTTCATTTACTGCTTTGACAGGTTCGTGCACAAAGCATGAGGTTAGTTATCTCAACATTACATCACTCCATGATTCAAGCCTTCATCTGTTTGGACAAATGCAAGTCAGAAATCTTCAACAACCACATAAAAGGGGCATTTTAAATAATGTTGCAAAATATAACAGTTGCTGGAGAAGAACTTTCACTTCAAGACCGATTCTGCCAGCATTTAAGCATATAACTAGGCACAAGTTCAAGACTCCCAAACACGTGCAACACAGAACAGGCCCTCCAGCCCACATGTCTGTGCCCAACATCACTTATCTACCTCCACATAACCCATATCCTTCCATTTCCTGCATATTCATATGCCTATGCAAGACTTTTAAATGCCACTAACATATCTGCTTCACCCAATACTCCCAGCAGCGTGTTCCACGCACTGACCATCCTCTAATGTTAAAAAAAAGAGATGCAGCCTTTCACTCCAGCTAAGGGACAGCCAGATATACCTGCACCGCATGGATGGAATCCATGTGGAGTTCAATGGAGCAGCACAAATTTCCTAGTTTTCCACTGAGAAATGTGCTCACTACCTGGGCCAAGAAAGAGCCAGGGAAGAAAATCTATGGCCACCAAAATCTAGATCTCATTTAACTCAGTTACTTTAAATGGATTTTATTATTGTGTGAACTTAAAAATGTATTAACAGTAGTTTTCAAATAATAATTTTTAAGAAACAGCGTCAAGGTGCGTTTTAAAAGTTGGAGAATGTCAGAGACACGCAAATATTTGCTGCTGGTGTGCAGGCAAAGCCAAGCTGCTGCGTTGCGTTGTGATGAGAGGGGCCCAGCACTGCAGAGCCATCGTCAACCGCAAAGGACTGCCTGAGGGGGGATTACATTTAATGAAATAGTAGCTGAAAGGGTAGAGTAGCTGCAAAACATTCAGAACTCTTCACATTTTTCTAACGAGTCAACGAGTTCAAAGATAGTTGTATTGACAACCAAAAAATATATATTAACTCGTAAAGAACTGAAGTTAGTTATAAAGAACTGTTATTCTTCAACTGGATGCCCTCCCCTCCCCCCCCAGGGTCAATTTCGGAATATGTATTAAACAACTAAGACTTGGATCTTTTGTGCCTGTATGTAGAATTTTTACACTTGGTGATGACAGAAAAAGCTACAAATGTGGAAATAGACTGGTGCACATGATGTCAATTTTCATAGCACGATTGCGGTGAGGCAACATAAACAAAACAGAGCAAAATTATAGGAAGTGCAGGAACAGGGTGTCCTCTGTGCACACATGCTGATGTCTTGAAGTTGGCTGTCTAAATTGATCAGGATATGAAAGAGCTGCATTGAAAACTTAAGAATTAAAAAAATATATAATACGGAACAGTCCAGCACAGTAACAGGCCCTTCGGCTCACAATGTCTTTGCAAACATGAATGCCAAGTTAAACACATCTCCTCTGCCTGCAAATGACGCATACCCCTCCATTTCCTGCATATCCACGCACCTATCCAAAAGCTGATAAGGTTGCA
Source organism: Raja brachyura (assembly GCA_963514005.1). The sequence goes on along the minus strand of OY740788.1, from coordinate 67,704,716 downwards.
CAGAAGATTCATCAGGATATTCCAAGGATTCCAGGCCTTGAGTTACAAGGAACATTTGGGACGTTTTTCCTCCTGGAGCATACTCAGCTGAGGGATGACCTTACAATATACGTATACAATATATTTTTTAAATTTTAAATCACATAAGGTGAAGAGTCCCAAAATATTTCACAGGGTAAAGGAGTCCAGAACCAGGGGGTTATGGTCAAGAAGAGAGGAAAATTATTTAAAAGGAGACCAAGATTAATTGGCCTTTAACAATCTGATCCAAAGAGCTTACTATTTTTTAAAGAGAAAATTACTTAAAGCCAAAAGATCATAGGCTACAATGCAATAACATCAACATTTAACTGTTCCCATGGTTACTGAAACTCTGAGTCAGTGCACATGCTGTAAAGTGCAGCATACAATTTAATTATCCCTGTTGCAGGGATTTATTTTAATGCATCAATATGTACTCAATTGCCAGATGCCTCCACGTTGCCTGACTGAACATTTTCAAGGATTGAGGAAATCTGTATCACCTACAAAATCCGGTGCAGCAGAGAGTGATCACAGCATTAGTTCTCTACTATAATTTGGATCAACAATTGTAAAAATAGAGTCAAGGATATTTTATTGTAATTTGTACAGCAATAAAATTATTACACAGTACAACAGGTTTGTAAATGGCACTTAAAACAATATAACAAAAAAGTTCAATAAATTAAAAAAACAAAACATAGTCCAAAGTCCCAAGTGCAACCAAGGCAGTTCGGAATTTAGTTGGAGTTCATAGTGTTCAACATCCTGATGGATGCTGGGAAGAAGCTGTTCCTGAATCTGGACATTAGTTTTCAGACTCCTATAACTTCTTCCCAATGGCAGGAGTGAAATGAGAGCATGGCCAGGGTGGTGCGTGTCCTCAATGATATTGGCTGTCTCTTTGAGACAGCACTCTTCAATGTCACTTTATCATTTTTTTTGTCAACCAGCATTTGCAGTTCCTCGTGTCCAAACTATTTTGACAGACCAAGAGTTTGATTTATAGAGCACATCAAAAATAGAAAATATCCTAAGACGTTACATATCCAAAATGCATAAAATGGACATGAGGAGTTGGTATCAAGATCAAGCAGCAAACACTAGGCAAAACCTGGGTGTTTAGGGTCTCATTGCCTCATTCCCACCCACGAGATGGAATTCCTGAACAAGTTACTAGAAAGTTTCAGGAAGTAAATAAGGTTCAGAATCCAACTATGTCCAGACATCTTCCAGATTTGTCTGCAAATGCTGCTGAAGCTCCATAAATTCCAGATAAACAGCCCCATTAGAAATGATTTACTGCTAAAAGGTCAGAAGATTATATTTTGGAGATACTAGACTAGATGGGACCCGTTGGGTCCCAGTCACCACAGGGGATGTGTGATGGGGGTGGGGGGGGGGGGGGGGAAGAGGGGAGAGGCATGTGGGGTGGGAGGGGAATTGTGTATGTGGGCGGGGGGGTTGTGGTTGAAGGGGTGTGTGGGCGGGTGCGTGCGATGCTGTGAGCACGCGCGTTGGGGTGGGTATGTGTGGGCGGGGGGGTTGAGGGGAGAGGGGTGTGTGGGCAGGAGGAGGGTTGTGAGGAATGGAGGGGTGTGTGGGAGGGAGGGGTGTGTGGGGGAGAGAGCTCGGAGAAAAGATGGGGGAAGAGCCATGAGGAGAGTGCGGTATCAGGGGGGAGGGGGATCGGAGCCAGCAAGGAGGATCAGAGGGGAAGGGGCAGGGGTTGCGATGGGGACTCAGTGCGGGCGCTGGTCGCTGATCGTCATTCTCCGCCGGCAATCAGAGTCTCCGCATTCCATTTGGCAACATCGACACCATCTCCGACTCCGTGCTGGGTGGGCTGGGTGGGGTTGGGTCAGGCCGGATCGGGCCATTTCCAAGCCATTTCCGGTCACTCCCCCCCCCCCCCGAAAATGTTGTCCGGTTGGAGACTTTCCCCGGCCATCCAGAGCCTCCCGTATTTGCAGTAAAGACGCGATGGCGCAGGAAGGGGCGGACAGTCCCACGGAGTGACAGTAGATGGGACCAATCCGCGCGGCGCTGAATGGCTGGAGGCAATCGATCTGCGCACGCGGGTTTAAAAATGTTTTACACCTCAATAACTCTTACCAGCTTCCATCGATGGGAACAAAACTTGGTGCAATCGCAGCACATGAAAACGGTGAGTAAACGGGAGAAAAATCGTAGCACTATCGGGTACCGTTTTTGCGCAAATAGAATGACCACCAAACCGGAAGATAACAAGATTAGTGTTTTAGTTATGTATAGATTTCATAAACCTATATGCTACTGCGAAATTCAAGATAAGAACGAAAGAAAATGGTTGTAATGCAAAGATTAAAGGTAAATCTGAGCATTGCAAAACATAAGTCAAAAGATAACTAAAAGAGGAATAAAAATCTATGATTTGTGCAAGTCAGCAAGAGACCAAAGTATGCATTTTTATGATACAACATATTACCAAGCGTATGCTTTAGGTCACTGGGTGACAAGACTAGTGTTGGGAATTGAGGTTGGTTAGTGAGTTAGTTAGTGGTTGGGAAGTTAGTGGTTGGGAATAAAAAGAACAAAGTTTCAACAAATCTGCGAAACACATGCGTATTGTAATGCATATTCCAGAGGCAAAATGACCCAATCACCAAGGAAAACGTACAATGCAGAACAACGGAATTAATGCCTGACAATTGAAATGAACCTGAACAGCTTCGTCCCCTCTGTTACCCAAGTTCTGAACGGTCCCTCTATAATCTAGGGTATAGTCCTAATATTCCATCCTGCCTCATTGGGGATATCCCTGAAACGGTTTTGTTACAATGCTGAGAAATATATTCTCCATCTTGTACCTTTTTCTTCACTCCACCTATTGCACTGATTGTATATAATTATAGTATTATCTGATCGCATGCAAAACAGCTTGTCACTTTACTTCGGTATGTGACAATAACAAACCTAATCCAACTATCCGCATCCTTGTGTCTTGTGAATGTCTTGCTATGGTGAATGCATCAATCTTCTAAAATCCCCCCCTTTATGGTTGTGAAAACGAGATATAGCACAGAAACTGGCTATTCGGCAAACCATGTTCTCACTAACTATTAAGCAGTTTTTATACATGCCTAACCCTAGCCTAATTTATTTCTCCCATGGATTCCTATGCATTCAGGGCATTTTACTGCAGCCAATTAGCCAATCAAACCTCACATTTCTCTGATGTGGAAGGAAACCCAAGCAACAAGGGAGGGGGGAGTGGCGGAGGGAAGGGGTGGAGGTGAGGGTGGGGAAGGAGGTTTAGGGGACGGCAGGGGAGAGAGAGGGGGGAGGGGGAGAGGGGGGGACGGCGGGGGAGAGGGGGGGAGGGCGAGAGAGAGGGGGGGAGGGCGAGAGAGAGGGGGGGAGGGCGAGAGAGGGGGGGGAGGGCGAGAGAGAGGGGGGGGAGGGCGAGAGAGAGGGGGGGAGGGCGAGAGAGAGGGGGGGAGGGCGAGAGAGAGGGGGGGAGGGCGAGAGAGAGGGGGGGAGGGCGAGAGAGAGGGGGGGAGGGCGAGAGAGAGGGGGGGAGGGCGAGAGAGAGGGGGGGAGGGCGAGAGAGAGGGGGGGAGGGCGAGAGAGAGGGGGGGAGGGCGAGAGAGAGGGGGGGAGGGCGAGAGAGAGGGGGGGAGGGCGAGAGAGAGGGGGGAGGGCGAGAGAGAGGGGGAGGGCGAGAGAGAGGGGGGGAGGGCGAGAGAGAGGGGGGGAGGGCGAGAGAGAGGGGGGGAGGGCGAGAGAGGGGGGAGGGCGAGAGAGAGGGGGGAGGGCGAGAGAGAGGGGGGAGGGCGAGAGAGAGGGGGGAGGGCGAGAGAGAGGGGGGAGGGAGAGAGAGGGGGGAGGGAGAGAGAGGGGGGGAGGGCGAGAGAGAGGGGGGGAGGGCGAGAGAGAGGGGGGAGGGCGAGAGAGAGGGGGGGAGGGCGAGAGAGAGGGGGGAGGGAGAGAGAGGGGGGAGGGAGAGAGAGGGGGGAGGGAGAGAGAGGGGGGAGGGAGAGAGAGGGGGGAGGGAGAGAGAGGGGGGAGGGAGAGAGAGGGGGGAGGGAGAGAGAGGGGGGAGGGAGAGAGAGGGGGGAGGGAGAGAGAGGGGGGAGGGAGAGAGAGGGGGGAGGGAGAGAGAGGGGGGAGGGAGAGAGAGGGGGGAGGGAGAGAGAGGGGGGAGGGAGAGAGAGGGGGGAGGGAGAGAGAGGGGGGAGGGAGAGAGAGGGGGGAGGGAGAGAGAGGGGGGAGGGAGAGAGAGGGGGGAGGGAGAGAGAGGGGGGAGGGAGAGAGAGGGGGGAGGGAGAGAGAGGGGGGAGGGAGAGAGAGGGGGGGAGAGAGAGGGGGGAGAGAGAGGGGAGAGAGAGAGGGGGGAGGGAGAGAGAGAGGGGGGAGGGAGAGAGAGAGGGGGGAGGGAGAGAGAGAGGGGGGAGGGAGAGAGAGAGGGGGGAGGGAGAGAGAGAGGGGGGAGGGAGAGAGAGGGGGAGGGAGAGAGAGGGGGGAGGGAGAGAGAGGGGGGAGGGAGAGAGAGGGGGGAGGGAGAGAGAGAGGGGGAGGGAGAGAGAGAGGGGGGAGGGAGAGAGAGAGGGGGGAGGGAGAGAGAGAGGGGGGAGGGAGAGAGAGGGGGGAGGGAGAGAGAGGGGGGAGGGAGAGAGAGAGGGGGGAGGGAGAGAGAGAGGGGGGAGGGAGAGAGAGAGGGGGGAGGGAGAGAGAGAGGGGGGAGGGAGAGAGAGAGGGGGGAGGGAGAGAGAGAGGGGGGAGGGAGAGAGAGAGGGGGGAGGGAGAGAGAGGGAGAGAGAGAGAGAGAAGGGGGTAGAGAGTGAGAGCAGAGTGAGAATGGGGAGGGACAAAGAGAAAGCGGCAGAGACAGAAGGGCAAGAAACAGAGGGAGAGGGGGTGGAGGGGAGGAGGAGAGGGAGGGAGGGTGAGGGGGGGGTGTGTGGGTGGGAGAGAGGGGAGAGAGAGGGCGGGGAGGGGGGAGGGGGGGAAGGTGGGGAGGGAGGGAGGGAGGAGGGAGGGAGGGAAGGGAGGATACCTCTCCCCCTCCATGTGGTCACAAGACAAAAGGTCAAAATTCCACATTGACAGCACCAAAGTCAAAAGAGTTTATTGTCATACCAGAGGTCAGAATTGAACATGGGTCACTGGGGCCGAGAGGTAGCAGCTCTACTCATGGAGCCACTCTGCCCTACACCTTTCTGGGAAGGTTCCACTTTTTCAGAAAAATGCCAATCTAACCCCTTATCCAATAAAGGATGAAGACTGATGTCAACCTGTCATATGTCATCAGAAATAGGTGATATTTCCCCCCCAGTTATAGCTAGACAAAAATCATAGTTGAAGCAGAATCAAAATGGCTGTGTGACAGGGGAATTGTGCTTGATATATTTAGCAGTTTGTAGAGAATGCAAAACAAGGCTGAGTAAAGGGAAACCTAAAGATGTATTGTATTTACAGATGTAATCAGTAGGTTTACTACACAAAACAAGAGCTAAGTAATATTAGCTTACATGATTGGCTAGCTAACAGAAGAGAGTTTGTATAAATGGATCCTTTTCGGTAGTAAACTGTAACATGTGGGGTGCCACAGAATCAGTGCCAGGCCTTTGAATATTTACCTCAATTGCTTCAGTTAAAGGACCAAATTAATTGTTGCCAAATTTTCTAATGATGTTAAGGTAGGCTGGAAAGCAACTGACCAGGAAGAAACCAGACTGCGGAGGAGTATAGGTAGGTGAGGCTAGTGTCAAAAGTTTAGCAGGTGATATATATGTTTATGCACTTCGGCAAGGGAGAAAAGCCGATTTAAATAGAGAGACTGCAGAATGTTACTGTTCAGACGGATGGCAGTATTCTCATATAGTACATGCAGCATACTTAGCTTGCAGGTGCAGCCAGTAATTAGACCGGCATATGGAATGCTGTCCTTTATTGCAAAGTGGACAGAGTACAAAATTTAAACGTCTTATTACAAATGTAAAGGGGATTGACATGAGCATGCTTAGAACATTTTTGAACCTTTATTCAAAGAAGGATATATTACCATTGGTGGCAGTTCACAGAATGTACAAGGTTCACGGGAGCAAAGGAAGGTCAAACCGATGATGACCTTTTGAAGCAAAATGAATCCTGGAGGGATGTCTCCAACTCATGGGACAACCTAGAACCAGGGGCACAGTTTCAGAATAAAAGATAAACCATTTACAAGAGAGATTAGAGGTTTCTTCTCTGAACAGGTCATGGCTTTCTACACTCATAAGGCAGAAACATTCAATATATTCAATAGAACATATTTTTGATTACAGAAGACTCAAGGTCTTTGAAGAACAGATAAGCAAGACCAGCTGCCTTGATATTTTTCATGGGAGAGCGGTGCAGGCTTGAAGGGCCAAATGGCCTCCTCCTGCACCTCTTTTCTATGCTTCTATATTAAATCATGGCTGATCTATCTCTCCATGCTAACCCCATTCTACTGCCTTCTTCCCAGAACCTCTGATACCTCTTCTCCCCATAACCTGATACTTTGCTCTTCCTGCCTGCGACTCTCCCGTTTGGTACCACATGCTCTTGGCAAAAGTATTTTCTTCCACTAACCCACACCTGTGGCTCTCTCCAGCATGTGAAACTAAATGCACCACTCACTCACATGGTTTCCACATTTTGGCTTTCAATCAAAAAATGTAAGCAAAAAAGTATGTCTCAGAAACTATTTTTAATATCATAGCCATGATTTCCCACACTGAATCTGTGCTTACCTCAATCCATCCATATGCCAAAATAGAGATCAAATAATGCCAGCATGCAACGCAAATCTTCATCCGCAGCAAGATTTTCTAGACCTTTTATTTGCAAAATACTGGCCTGTGGAGAGTTGTAAAATGTTTGAATGCTCAGCCAAAGTAGGAACAGATGGCATTAATGCAAAACAGAAGATTGTTTGGAAAACCTATTGCGATTACTTGAGGTGATTCAAAGTGTAATTAAATGCCATTTTGCTTTAACTAGAAATTAAAACTTGTCCACTGTACATAACAATAAACTAAACTGTTAAGCTTCTGCTGTCGGCACGCATTACAATTAAACACTTGGTTGTCTGAAGAGGTACAGAGAAGGAAAGCTTTATCATGTGATCTAACCCTGTGCTGTGACTGACTACTCGGTCATGACTGACCATGGGTGATGCATCCTAGTTGTTGGCTGCTTGCTCCAAACCTCGGCTAGAGCAGCGTCGGTTGTGGCTGAAGAGACCAATGCGGGAGTGACAGTCTCTGTCACAAAGGTCACAATTGTGTGTGGTCTCTGGTTTGTTGAAGTTGCTGCGCTCCTTTCTGCGTGTCCGCTTGTCTGCCGCTGCGTTCAACAGTTTCTCTTCCCCATTTTGAGATGTTGGTTCAGGGTACCTCTCCACCTCGATGTCTAGCGACTTTATATCTCTCTTGCAGACATCCTTGTAACGTAGCTGGGGGCGGCCGATGGTTCTCCTCCCAGATGTCAGCTCTCCATAGAGGATGTATTTTGGAATACGGCCATCCTCCATGCGGTGGACATGGCACAGCCACCGCAGTCTGCGCTGCCCGAGTAGAGTCTACATACTGGGAAGGCCAGCGCGTGAGAGGATCTCGGCGTTGGACACTCTGTCTTGCCAGGATATGGCGGATGGTTCTCAGGTGGACGGTTTTGAGTCTTCTCTCCTTCCTGGCATATGTAGTCCATGTCTCACTGCTGTACAGCAGCGTGCTGATGACACGGGCGTTGTAGACTGCTATCTTTGGCTTCACTGTCAGCTTTGGGTTAGTCCACACTCGAGTTGTGAGGCGAGCGAGAGTTGTAGCTGCCTTCCCAATCCTCTTATCAATCTCTGTTTCCAAGGAGAGATTGTCAGTGATGGTGGAGCCGAGGTATGTAAACTGATGGACGGCATTGAGTTCGTAGTCATTGATGATAATGACAGGTGGCGCCTCTGTATCCTGCCCCAGGACATTCGTCTTCTTCAGGCTGATGGTGAGCCCGAAGTCCTTGCAAGCCCGATAGAAGAGGTCCATTAGTGACTGTAGTTCCTCCTGGGTGTGGGACACAACTGCAGTGTCATCGGCAAACAACATGTCTCTGATGAGAGCTTCACGTACTTTGGCTTTGCTCTGAGGCGGGTGAGGTTGAAGAGCCTGCCATCTGAGCTGGTACGCAGGTAGATCCCCTCTGTTGCAGTGCTGAAGGCATGTTTCAGGAGCAGAGCGAAGAAAATCCCAAAGAGTGTGGGAGCGAGGACGCAGCCTTGTTTGACGCCACTGCGGCTGTCGAAGAGCTCCAAGAAGCTGCCATTGAACTGCATGGTCCCCTTCGGGTTGATGTGGAAGGATTTTATCATGCTCTGGTGGGCAGCCGATCTTTGGCAGAGCCTTAAATAGGCCATCTCTGCTGATGAGGTCAATGAAAGCAAGATACAGGAGAATCCGCTGTTCTCTGTACTTCTCCTGGAGCTGGCGAATGGAGAAGACCATGTCTACTGTTGACCTTCCAGCTCGAAAACCGTACTGTGACTCTGGGTAGACACGTTCTGTCAGCTTCTGCAGGCAGATCAAGATGACCCGAGCAAAGATCTTGCCGACGATGTTGAGGAGGGAGATGCCTCTGTAGTTGTTGCAGTCCCTTCTCTCGCCCGTGTTTTTGTAGAGGGTAATGATCGTGGCATCCCTCATGTCCTACGGTACAGCTCCTTCTTGCCAGCACTGGCAGAGGACTTCATACAAAGGAAGCAGTAAGGTAGTCTTGCAATATTTGATCAGGTCAGGGGGAATCCCGTCGCTGCCTGGGGCCTTGCCTGAGGCCAGGCGGTCAATACCTTACTGAGCTCTTCTACCTTCGGCTCTGCGTCTAACTCATCCATGGTCGGCAGGCACTTGATGGCATCAAGGGTTGAGGGGGACACAGTGTTCTCTCTCGCGTACAGGTTGGAGTAATGTTCCACCCATCTCTTCATCTGCTGGCATTCGCCAGTGGAGGATTTGAGGAGGGCTGTCTTGCTCTGGACTGGTCCTAGTGCCTTCTTAATGTCATCGTACATTCCCCTGATGTCCTTCTGGATGTCCTCACTAAGCTGTGTCAAGTAGTCATTGGCGCAACGCCTGGCAATCTGCTGCTCCTGGCAGTCCCGAGGATCTGCAAGTTCTTCTCGTTAGCTGACCGCTTGTACTCGGCAACGGTGGCGCGCTTGGCTTCGATTACGGGAGTCATCTCGGTCGACTTGTCCTCAAACCAGTCGTGCGTCTTCAAGGTCTTCTTCCCCAAGCTAGCCAAGGCTGTGCGGTGCATGGTGTCCCGCAGAATTTCCCACTTCTCTGTTGCAGAGTCTCCAGGGCACGAGGTGCCAAGTTATTTCTCAAAAGCCTCTGCAAACTGTTGCACGAGATCTGGACGGGGCATCTTACTGACACCGATGCGGGGGTTCCCCTGCTTCTTGGTACGGTAAAACCTCTTTCGTTGCAGCCTGATCTTGCAACACATCAAGGAGTGGTCTGTGCCGCAGTCCGCACTGTGGTAGGAACGCGAGTGGTGAACGTTCTTTATGGCAGCACGTCTGACTAGGATCAGATCCAGTTGATGCCAATGCTTTGAGCGTGGGTGTCTTCAGGAAACCTTGTGTTGGGGTTTTGTCTGGAAGTACGAGTTGGCGATGCACAGGTCGTGGTAAGTGCACAGCTCAAGCAGTCGCTGTCCGTTATTATTCATTTTCCCCACACCAAACTGCCCAAGGCAGGAAGACCACGGTTCGTGGTCTGCGCCCACTCTGGCGTTGAAGTCGCCCAGGAGAACAAGTTCTTCCTTGCTGGAGATGCTGCTGCTGATGGATGCGAGGTTCTCATAGAACTCGTCCTTTGTGTCCGATGTGGAGGACAGTGTCGGGGCATACACACTGACAAGGGTGACTGGGCCTGCGGTGGTGTTGAGGTGGAGAGTCAGGAGTCGCTCTGAGCCATTACTGCCTGCTTCCACTGTGTTCAGCAGGCTGCTCCTTACTGTGAAGCCTACTCCGTGCTCTCTGGGCTTGTCAGAGTCCTTCCCCTGCCAGTAAAACGTGTCCTCCTTCTCCTTCAGTGTGCCCGTGTCTGCCAGCCTCGTTTCCTGAAGTGGCTATGTCGACATTGAGTCTCTTGAGTTCGTCGTTTATGACAGTTGTTTTCCTGCAATCGCTGATGTCCTGTAGGTTTTCAGAGAGGCCGGTCATCAATGTCCGACATTCCAAGTTCCCAGTTTTAGAGCTGGTCTCTTTTGATGTGTTCTTTTGTTGATAGGTACGAAGATTGTGATCTGCTGTTCGGATGATTCCTAATCCCCGTGCATCCAGTGAGGATAGCAGACCGTGTCGGGACAGCACCTTATTGGCTGGGGGCTGCCCAGCTTGAGGCAGGCGTTATCTGTTCAGTGAGATCCAAAATTCTCTCCCACCATCGGAAGCAACCCCTGGCATTAATGTCTTGGTTCCCTAGTATGTGTGTCCACTTGATTAAGGTTTATTAAATAGGGACAGATACAAATGCATAGATACACTTGAAACAGTCATCTGATGTATGCATCATAGTGTTTTTAGCCAAGGCTAATTTGCAACACTTGTCCCTAGTAGGGCTTTTGTCAGCAGCATACAATAATAAAGAACACACAAATACACAATAAAAATGTAACATAAGCATCCACCACAGCATTCATCACTGTGGTGGAAGGCACAACATTTGCCAGTCCTCCTCCACTTTCCCCCGTGGTCGGGACCTCAACCCTCCGCAGCCGTCGCTGCAGGCGTCCAGACAAGGTAAAGTCCAGGGTTGGCTCTCCACACCGGAGACCGCGGCTTCAGGCTGGTATAGGCCGGCGGTTGAAGATTTAAAGTTCCCGTCTCTGCCAGAAGCACCGCAGACAGCAGGGCCGGCGGTCGAAGCTCCCCTCCGGGACATAGCTGAAGGACATGATCTGCCAACAGGATCCAGCCTGGTTCAATTATGGCTGGCGATATGGGCTTGGAAAAGGACACCACTGTCAGATTACTACATCACTGGGGGTGATGGTAAGTCCATGCCGGACCCGCGGTAGAAGTAGGCAGAAGCGGGCCGGCAGTGGTGGCTTCTTCTTCCCCCGGATCTCCCACGAGGAATCCCGAGCTGCGGACGCAGCTCCCCGCTGGAGCCCTGCAGACCGCGGCTTCAGGCAGCCGACTGCCGCGGGCCAGCGAAACGAAGCGCTCCCCTCCAGCGAGCCCCAGCGAGGGCTCGCCCGCTCCCCATCGAGTGTCCACGCTGCGCCCGCCGCTGAAGTCCCGGGCGCGTCTCCGGGAAAGGCCACGCCGATCCTTGTTGTTAGGCCACGGGGGAGGTGACATGGGAAAGTCGCCTCACCGTGGAAGAGGCGGCCAAAACGGGTTCCCCCTTACCCCCCCCACACAAGACACATTTAAACGGTGCACTGAAACATACTAAAAACAAAAAGAGGGAAAAAAAGACAGACAGCTGCTAACAAGGCTGCCGGCTTGCAGAGCCCCCACCGACCGCGCCCCCACTGACCTCACTTCCTTGACAGCAGAACAAACATTTGTTTTCTTGTTTTGCCATTGCTTTGTGTAAGAAGCTGATGCTGGTTTAAACTGAAGATAGACACAAAAAGCTGGAGTAACTCAGGACAGGCAGCATGTCTGGAGAGAAGGACTGGGTGACGTTTCAGGTCGAGACCCTTCTTCAGACTGGTTTGGGATAAGGGAAACGAGAGATATAGATGGTGATGTCCTGGAGAGATAACGAACAATGAATGAAAGATATGCAAAAAAGTAACGATGATAAAGGAAAGAGGCCATCGTAAGCTGTTTGTAGGGTGAAAATTAGAAGATAGTGCGACTTGGGTGGAGGAAAGGTAGAAAGAGAGAGGGAATGCCGGGGCTACCTGAAGTGAGAGAAATCAATATTCATACCACTGGGTTGTAAGCTGCCCAAGCAAAATATGAGATGCTGTTCCTCCAATTTGCATTTAGCCTCACTCTGACAAAATGGAGGAGACCGAGGACAAAAAGATCTGTGGTATGGGAAGGAGAATTAAAGTGTCCAGCAACTGGGAGATCTGGTTGGTTCACGCGGGCTGAGCGAAGGTGGTCGCTTGATTCATTGTTCTTTATCTCTCCACATCACAGTCCATATCTCTTGGTTCCCTTATCCCTACCAGTCTGAAGAAGGGTCTCAATCCGAAACGTCACCCATTCCTTCTCTCCAGAGATGCTGCCTGTCCCGCTGAGTTACTCCAGTTTTTTGCCATTGCTTTGCTCTTCATGAATTGTGCTGTTTCTGGTAGTATGGAATCTACTGATTTTATTTAGTTATTATATACTTGTAGAAGCTCTTCTCCTTATGCCTCTTCTCTAATTTCAAGGGTAATAGGCCAGGAATTCCAAGAAGTTGATAAGAATGATATAACTTTATTCCCCCTCAAAGATGATTTTGAGAAAAATCCCCAAATCATTCTCTCCACTTACCTCATAATTTGTTGCCATTATAGAGCTTTCAATAGTGTCAATTTAGATAGCTGAAGGACATGATCTGCCAACAGGATCCAGCCTGGTGCAATTATGGCTGGTGATGTGGGCTTGGAAAAGGACACCACTGTCAGATTACTAACCCAGCGTGGATTTGGAGAACTTTGCAGAGAAGCATTGGTATTTTATGGCAGTGTCTATTGCACGCATTGCATGTGACAAAACAATTAGGTTTATTATTCACATTTACCGAGGTAGAGTAAAAAGCACTGGTTTGCGTTCGATCCAATAAAACCAGATAGTAGTGCCTCTCATCTCTTCCAGCTTTCTTCCCCCCTACCCCCATATCAGTCTGAAGGGCCCAGACCCGAAACCTTACCTATGCATTTCTCCAGAGATGCTGGCTGATCCGTTGTTACTCCAGCATTTTGTGTCTTTCTTGTAAACCAGCATCTGCAGTTCCTTGCATGTATAAATACTATACATGAATACAATCAAGTAAACACAAGTACAAAAGGTAGAGTGACGCGGAAGATACAGAGCATCGTTGCATAACAGTTCCAGAGGAAATGGCCGAAATAAGGCAAGTTGGAGAATCGGGACTATAGCTGAAAGAGCTAATAGTCAAATCTAATAGTCAAAATAGTCAAATAGTCAAATAGTCTAAAATGGAGTCATTCTTCTACAAAAGCATGGTCTAGTAAAACAAAAGAATGGCTCGGTGCCAAGTCTGAACGACATTGTAAATTATATGGAACACAATATGGAGGACAGGTTGTCTTTTCAATAAAGAAATTAAGATGGAAGCCTGCAGTAATAACATGCGTTTCATTCAAGGCAATAAAGAAGCCAAGATTGAAAGAAATAGCTGACGCTCCAGAGATAAGTAATAACTTGTTATTGGACGAGCTTAATTTGGACCCATTTTTCCTATATTCTGAAAGGCTGCAGAATCTTTCAGTCATGTCATATTCAGACTTGGTAGGAGTGTTTTACTGATGTACAATTGTGCTAACTCTCCTTTGTTCTGTGAGTGGGAGCCCGAGAAGCACTGAGCAATGTTTGTGCTCATTGTAGATCTCGCCACTCCCGTCTGACGAATCAATTAAAGATTGCCACAGTTTACTTTTAACAGTTTTTGTTGCTATCTGCTTTTTAAGAAACAAACTTTCACATACCCAGCCTATGGAAGGACTGTTCAGAAACCTGATAAACGTAAAGGTGGTGTGCCTGAATCTGGTGGGACATGCTTTCAAGCTTCTGCACCTTCTGATATATGGCTCCCAAAATACGAAAATAGGTCCCGATCTCAAACGAATGTCATTGTGAACTTTCGTTACTGGATTGGGAAGGGGTTGTTGCACAGCAGAGGTAGACCGGTTGAGGATCTTTGCTTTGCAGATGCTAACAGAAAATTGCTTTGCGTGCCAAATCATACCAAACATCGGATAATGCAAAATATGAAATAAGCAGTGTGCAGAATATAGAGATGCAGCTACAGTGAAGTTGAAGATTAAAAGTGCAAGGGCCATGCTGGCCTTCAGCACTTTGTAAACCAGCAACTACAGTTCCTTGCATCTACATCAAGGTGGTTGTATCTCTTGACTGACGGGAAAGGAGAGAGGAGCGAATGATCATATTGTGATCCCCACTTTTAAAAAAAGGAGGGAGCGAGAAAACAGGGAATTACAGACCAGTTAGTCTAACATCGGTCGTGGGGAAACTGCTAGAGTCAGTTATTAAAGATGGGATAGCAGTACATTTGGAAAGTGGTGAAATCATTAGACAAAGTCAGCATGGATTTCCGAAAGGTAAATCATGTCTGACGAATCTTATAGAATTTTTCAGCATGTAACTACAGAGTTGATAAGAGAGAACCAGTGGATGTGTTATATATAGACTTTCAGAAGGCTTTCGACAAGTTCACACACAGGAGATTAGTATACAAACTTAAAGCACAAGGTATTGGGGGTTCAGTATTGATGTGGATAGAGAACTGGCTGGCAGACAGGAAGCAAAGGGTACGAGTAAACAGGTCCTTTTCAGAATGGCAGGCAGTGACTAGTGGGGTACCGCAAGGCTCAGTGCTGGGACCCCAGCTATTTACAATATATATTAATTATTTGGACGAGGGAATTGAATGCAACATCTCCAAGTTTGCGGATGACAGTAAGCTGGGGGGTAGTGTTAGGTGTGAAGAGGATGCTAGGAGGCTGCAAGGTGACTTGGATAGGCTGGGTGAGTGGGCAAATGCATGGCAGATGCAGTATAATGTGGATAAATGTGAGGTTATCCACTTTGGTGGCAAAAACAGGACGGTAGACTATTATCTGAATGGTGGAAAATTAGGAAAAGGGGAGATGCAACGAGACCTGGGTGTCATGGTACACCAATCATTAAAAGTACGCATGCCGGTGCAGCAGGCAGTGAAGAAAGCAAATGGTATGTTAGCATTCATAGCAAAAGGATTTGAGTATAGGAGCAGGGAGGTTCTACTGCAGTTGTATAGGGTTTTGGAGATACCACAGCTAGAGTATTGCGTACAGTTTTGGTCTCCAAATCTGAGAAAATACATTCTTGCCATAGAGGGGGTACAGAGAAGGTTCACCAGACTGATACCTGGGATGTCAGGACTTTCATATGAGGAAAGACTGGATAGACTTGGCTTGTACTCGCTAGAATTTAGAAGACTGAGGGGGGATCTTATAGAAACTTACAAAATTCTTAAGGGGTTGGATAGGCTAGATGCAGGAAGATTGTTCCCGATGTTGGGGACGTCCAGAACAAGGGGTCACAGTCTAAGGATAAGGGGGAATTCCTTTAGGACCGAGATGAGAAAACATTTTTCACACAGAGTGGTGAGTCTCTGGAATTTTACTTCGAAGTCACGTGAATGACTACGTGAAGAAGCCCCGCCTGGCGCTTGATCGGCATTACGTCGACGCTGTCGGTAGGGAAAGAGCTGCAGATCGCAGCTCCACCAACGGTAAGCAACAGGCCTGCAGGTAAGTAAACTATTTTTACTTCCAGGGCATTTCAAACTCCGTGAGGCTGGTGGGTAAAGACCAGGAGGAGTTCAAACATAAAAATGGAGAAAGCTCCTAAAAAATCGCGGGTAAAACGTGTGTCCCGGGGAGGAGAAGAAAAACAGGCGGGACAGCAGATTATTGCGGAGCCGGTTCCGATACTGGTGGCCGTTGAAATACCCGTTAGTGAGCCTTTGGTTGCTCCACAAGCAGAAGCCACGGAGGAAAATCCAGTGGCTAAAAAATGTTAAAGAAAATCTGAGAGGCCCGTGGTTTCTGATGAATCTGATAATGAAAGTCCCCCAGATAGAAAAGCCTTATGGCTTAGAATGGATCAAATGGAAAATGATCCAGACAAAAATCAACCAAGGGTCTAAAAAATCCAGAATATTCCCAGGCAGCCCCTGAGGGGGTTCCATATCATGAATATGGTGCCAGTTTGAATTGAGAATTTGAAACTCCAGAGCCCGGGATTGGGCTGGAGGAAGTCTCCTTGAGCAAAGTCTTAGGAGTACCAGGGCTGCATGAGACTGATCCTGAAGGTGGTGATTTCGGTCACGAGTACCCACCACAATACAAAAATATTGCTCCAGGTGTGTCTGATGTGGCACAAAGTTTTCTATACCTGGAGGAGGCGGTGAGGCCATGGAAGAAAACCTGGTGGCCAACATAAATTATTTGGTCTCTCACCAGCTTCAAGAAGCTGTTATGGTTGATACAGCAGAATTATTATACCTCACTGAAGGTACCTACGGTAAATTCGGCTATTTGGGCGCCAATGTCATCAATGATGCGGGCGCAGGAAATATGATTTTGGCTGGGATCACTGCTTTTGGAAGGCAAGTGGAAGATTGTGGAATGACCAAAGTTCAGAAGGATATGTTGGCATTGTTCTGCAACTCAATATTTGAGATTAATTGTATGAGGAAGATTGCCATTCGTGCTATTTTACATCCAAGATTTGCAGGTTTGCGCAGATCAAGCAATGTTCAAGCTCCTGGTTATCTGTTCAGAGAAAATCTGTTTAAATAAATAAAGAGATCGATGAAGAGGCAAAGACTATTGACCTCATGAAACCCTTCGATTTGGCCAAAGAAGGGCCGGTCAAATGAGAAGGGGATTTTGATTTGGAGCTGGAACAAGCCGAGGCAGGAGTATGGTAAGGAAATATTACCAACCAGCACAGCCGAATGTTCACCCATATGTTGGGAGAAGGAAACCACCACGTCCGCTTGGAGAGCTACAAAAACTTTATCCTATTACAGAAGAATCTTTGGATAAACCTCAGATTGGTGGTAGTCCACAATTGTTTTATGATAAATGGGACTGCATAACATCTGACCGTGTTATATTAGATACTGTCTTAGGATCTACCATTGATTTTGTAGAAGGTATTGATCCACCAGGACAGAATAAGCCTAATCGTATTTGGTGTTTTCTGTATTTGAAAAAATTCAAATTGATAAAGAAGTTAAGAATTGGTGTAAAAAAGGAGTTATCGAGAAATCAAGTGAGGATCCACAACAATTTGTATCAAATATTTTCCCCAGACCAAAGAAAGATGGGTGTTGTAGAATCATTTTAGACCTCACACATTTTAATACATTTGTCCAGTATAAACATTTTAAAATGGATACCTTCAACACTGCAATGCAGCTGGTATCAACAGATTTTATACATGGCTACAATAGATTTGAAGGATGCATATTATTCAGTACCAATTCATCGTCACTTTCACAGGTATTGAAATTTAATTGGATGGGACAGCTGTGGTAATACAAAGCATTACCTAATGGATTAAGCTCAGCTCCTAGGTTGTTCACTAATTGTTGAAACCAGTACTTGCACTGCTAAGGGCACAAAAACACATCGTTATGGCTTATCTAGATGACATTTTAATTGTCAATGCTAATCAGGAGTCAGCTGAAAAATCAGTCTCGGCGACTACAAGCCTGTTTGAAAGGCTAGGTTTCCTGATTCATCCAACAAAATCTAAGTTACAGCCATCCCAAACTATTGAATATTTTCGGTTTGGGATTAATTCAGTTACCATGTTAGTAACTTTACCAATAGACAAGATTGTTGATATTACAAATGTATGTCGATGCCTTATTGACAAACCTTATCCCTCCATCCGAGAAGTTGCTAAGGTTATTGGTAAGTTAGTAGCAGCATTCCCTGCAGTAGAATTTGGTCCATTGCACTACCAAAATCTCCAAAGGGCAAAAACACAAGCGCTTATACAGTGAGCAGGCCATTTTGATAGGCCCATGCAATTGCCAAAGGAAGCTTTATTAGAATTGCATTGGTGGATTGAGAATGTTCCACAAGATGTTAAAAACATTTTGGTTCAGCAGCCAGCAGTGATTTTGCAAACTGACGCAAGTGCTCTTGGATGGGGTGCTACGGATAATGATACCAGCTGTGGGGGCAGATGGACTATCCAAGAGGATTTATTTCTCCAAAGATATGGTATAAATTATTTGGAGTTACTGGTAGCATTTTATGGATTAAAAGCTTATTGTTCTACTATGAAGGATTTGCATGTCCAATTATAAGTAGACAATACCACAGCTGTGGCATATATCAATCACATGGGTGGAGTAAGATCATTATCATGTGATCATCTGGTTAACCAGATGTGGCATTGGTGTATTGGTAAGAATATTCGGTTTTCAGCTCTTTATTTCCTAGGGAGAGACAATATTGTGGCAGACAAAAGATCACGAAAATTTAAAGACAGTACAGAATGGATGTTAAATCCACAAATTTTCAAAAATATTGTCAGTCGGTTGGAGTACCGGACATTGATCTGTTTGCATCTAGATTAAATCACTAATTGCCCAAATACGTGTCTTGGGAACACGATCCAGGGGCAGTAGTGGTTGATGCTTTCTCGCTACACTGGGGGAATACATTCTTTTATGCCTTTCCCCCATTCTGTCTGATTGGGCAATGTCTCTCTCAAGAAAATAGCGCAAGATGCTGCCAAGGGCATTTTGGTGGGGCCAAATTGGCCTACACAGTCATGGTTCCCGTTGATGCTTAAAATGATTATTGAACCATGTATGACAATTCCTAGTTGCAACGATTGCTGATACAACCAGTAACAAAAGAAATTCATCCATTGCATGATCATATGAATTTGTTAATCTGCAGGTTCTGACCAGACCATTGCAAGAGCTTGGACTGTCGGATAGGACCATGGATGTTATAGCTGCAACTTGGAGAAATAGCACTAAAAAACAATATGTCGCATATAAAGAAATGGGAAGTCTTCTGCAGACAGTCAAAGATATCTTATCATACTGCGAACATATCAAATGTATTGGAGTTCCTTGCTGGGTTGCATTTTGATGAGCACTTAAGTTATAGTGCCATTAATAGTGCTTGTAGTGCTTTGTCGTCCTATTTAGGACAAATTTCTGATCAAGATTCAATTGGGTCTCACCCATTAATATCCCGGTTCATGAAAGGAATTTTTAATAAAAATCCTCCCAAGCCCAGAGATACAGAAATTTGGGATGTTAGCATTGTTCTCACTTTGCTTAGGCAATGGACTCCAATTACTTCAATGTCTTTGCAAAGGTTAACATTCAAGGTAGTAATGTAATGGCATTAGTGTCAGCTCAAAGAGTACAAACTTTGCAATTGTTACGGTTAGATTGCATGCATGTGGCTTCAGATAACATTGTGTTTTATGTTTATGATCTGATCAAACAAAGCAGACCAGGAAAAACTGGAACCAAGGTAATGTTTAAAGCATATCCTGTCGATGAAACATTGTGTGTAGTTAAGCATTTAACTAAATATATTGAAGTAACCAAAAATCTCTGAGGTGCTGAGACAGCGTTACTGATAACGCACAAAAAACCACATACAAAAGTTGCAGTTCAAACCATTTCTAGATGGTTAGAACAGGTTTTGGATTTAGCAGGAGTGGACACTGATGTGTTTAAGTTTCACTCCACTAGGGCTGCAGCTGCGTCTGCGGCGAAGGTACAGAACGTACCACTTGATCAAATTTTAGAGGCCGCAGGGTGGTGTAAAGAAGAAACTGTTTCAAAGTTCTACGATAAACCTGTTGTCACGGTGCCAGGATTTGGACACGCAGTGTTGGGTTCGCTTTAAATGCTTGCTTTGTTTTATATTATCAATTTATGTTATCATTTGATATCATTATCACTTTTGTTGTAAAATTTTTCCCCTGGGATAGAGGGGTTATTATTTTTTTTTTAAATGTTCTTTTTATGATTAAAAGACTTATTACATAAATTGAAACAATGTTTTTAAAAATATTATTTACTCACTACTGTATTGACTAAACAGAGTGTCGTATGGAATGAATCTACGACATAAAAAACACAGGGCTTTAAAATCTTCACGTAGTCACTCATGTGATTCCGAAGTAAAATAGTAAGATTAAACGAGAACTTACCTGTTCGAAGTTTGGTCTTTATTTTATGAGGAGTTACGATGAGGGATTATGTGCCCTCCGCTCCCAGCCCTCATAATATAAATGATCATCTGGTAGTTCTAGTCTATGTTGAGCCTTACTATCTTACTCCGGCTATTGGTTCTGTGTTTTTCATGCCGCTGCTTTGAAGTATGCCGATCAAGCGCCAGGCGGGGCTTCTTCACGTAATCCCTCATCGTAACTCCTCATAAAATAAAGATCAAACTTCGAATAGGTAAGTTCTCGTTTAATCTTACTATTATCTGCCACAGAAAGTAGTTGAGGCCAGTTCATTGGCTGTATTTAAGAGGGAGTTAAAGGGATGTGGCCCTTGTGGCTAAAGGGATCAGGGGGTATGGAGAGAAGGCAGGTACAGGATACTGAGTTGGATGATCAGCCATGATCATATTGAATGGCGGTGCAGGCTCGATGGGCCGAATGGCCTACTCCTGCACCTATTTTCTATGTTTCTATGATTGGACCTAGATTATGGTGGCATCTTTTCCAAGGCGGCGCAAACTAATGGGAGACAGTTGCTGGTTTGTGTGATGGACTGCGCTGCGTTCACAACTTTCTGCAATTTAGTCTTAGGCAGAGCAGTTGCCAATTGTAGTTTGAAGAGGGAAGTTTGAATGCCCTCAATTCTGGAACTCATTCAGTAGATTTGCTCAAATTGAGCTAAATTAGTTAATGCTAAAGGCCCTGTCTCACGGTGCGAGTCATCCTTCGAGTGACCCCAAGTGAAAGAAAAAAAACAGACTCGTGGTTGTGTACGAGATTTCAAGTTTATGATCAAGTGTTTAACTGAGTTCCCACGGGTATGTCATTGCTGCGATGTTCCAACTTCCTCTCCCGAGTTAACAAGTTCCTCTCCCGTTACTCTTGAGCCAACCGTCAATGAAGGTAAGTGTGTGAAGGTGTGAGAAGTCCATGCCGGGTGCCGGCCGGCTGGCCTCAGCCACTGTTCTTTCACATCAGTTGCACATCAGATTGTTGGGAGACGGAGCTCAGGGTTCACCTCTTGAGCTGCTTTGGTGCCCAGGCGTAAGTTGAGGTGGAGGGTGGGTGGGGGTGGGGGGTGACAGACAAGGCTCTTGGGTGCTGGGATCATTCTCTGCGGGATGGTCTTAGTGCGGGAGACATGTGTAGGAGAGGTGTGCTGACTGCAGGCAGACACTTTGGTAGTGATTGCCCACCAGTCTCAAAAGCCGCTGTGTCTCCCTGTCCCTAGGATAGCAGGGGGCAATCAAGCAGCACAATACCCCCCTCCCCCTCCACGCCAACACAAAGGGCAACGAGCCTAAGGCTTTAGGGGCAGAAACAGCAGGCAGGCAACAATCACCCACCATAACGCGAGAGATATCATGCGCTATTGTAGGTCTCCTTTTGCACGTCGGTGTTTCTGTATTTCTCCATCTCATTGTTGGCCCTGGCTGTCACCAACCCCACCCCCACCCCTCTGCTTCCCAGCCATGTGTGTGCCCCCTTCCCTCCCTTCTCCAGTTCCCCGCCCATTGCACCGGGCGCGGGGGCTTCGCACCGTCTTCACGTTGGCGACGATCCCAAGGCTTTAAACGGAAGACAGACGCAACAAGCTGAAGTAACAACGCGGGCCAGGTAACATCTCTGGAGAACGTGGATAGGTGACGTTTCGGATAAGGGCTCGTCTTCTGAAGAAGGATCTCGACCTGCTGAATTACTCCAGCAGTGTTAAAGAAGGAACTGCAGATGCAGGAAAATCGAGGGTACACAAAATTCTGGAGAAACTCAGCGGGTGCAGCAGCATCTATGGAGCGAAGGGATGGGTGACAGAAGGGTCTCGACCTGCTGCATTTCTCCAGCATTTGGATCTAAACATCACCCATTCTTTCTCTCCAGAGATGCTGCCTGTCCTGCTGAGTTACTCCAGCTTTTTTGTGTCTATCGTTGAATGGGTGACGTTTCGGGTCGAGACCCTTCTTCGGACTGAAAATAAAACTTGCCTCGCGTGAAGCAGCTTGGAAAGTAAAACATAAAATCAAGAAATGTTAAAGGTTGACTCATTTATGTGCTGCTATTCATTCACCTGGCCTGTTGCTGTCCTCCCTCGTCCACCATGAGCGCTGGACAACTCACCGGGTGCAAAACTCTGCTGCATCCCGGGCGGAGGGCGATGATCACCGGACTGACCGGCAAGTGGAGGCGGCGGGTCGGCCAAGCCCGGCTCCCCGCCACCGGGATAGACACCAACTACTGGAGTAAACTCAGCGGGATCTCTGGAGAAGTCTGAAGTAGGGTCTCGACCCGAAATCTCACCCATCCCATCTCTCCAGAGATGCTGCCTGTCCCTCGGAGTTACTCCAGCATTGTGTCTATCTTCGGTGTAAACCAACATCTGCAGTTCCGTCCCAATCCCACACTCTCAGCCCCGGGGGGGGGGGGTGGATGGAGCATCACACGTGGACACATCCCACCCACCACCCAGACTTGCCCCTCCGGCAGGTCTTTAACCGCTTCCAAAAGCCGTTCATTGAGACAGTGACGAATACGAAGCCAAGGGGCAGGCGCCTCAGTAATAAAGGACAAGTGGCAGATCAACGCAGAAAGGCCGAAGATAGACACAAAATGCTGGAGTAACTCGGCAGGGCAGGCTGCATCTCTGGAGAGAAGGAATGGGCGGCGTTTCGGGTAAGTCTGAATAAGGGTCTCGACGCCATTCCTTCTCTCCAGAGAAGCTGCCTGGTCTGCTGAGTTACTCCAGCATTTTGTGTCTATCTTTGGTTCAGTCTTTACTCGAGCGAACGAAACAGATTATAAGAAAGTTCCCACGGTAGACTCACGAGTCACTAAGGTAAACGCACGGGCCACTACGTTATTACAACGAGTTTAAATGTTTCCATTTTTAACTTGAACAGTTAATTTGACTCGTGGAAAAAATCAAAACATGTTTGATTTATTTCACGAGTTAACAAGTTTCCCGAGTACCTGCCGTTAGTGCCACGAGTCGATAAGTTGTTCGTGCGAGTTGCGACATTCCCGCTATGTGATCACCACGAGTGAAAACTCAGGGTCACTCGTGGGCCAACTCCCACCGTGAGACAAGGGTTTAACTCCACTGTTCAGTTTCACTACTCTTGGAACTTCCCCCTTGTATTATGCAACCAAGTCACCACAAAGTATAATACAGCAAATACAGCAAACTGTGGAAGCGAGAGTTCACAGGATAGAAAACCATAACACTATTTCTCAGTCATTTCATGTACAACAATACATGAGGGCAACAGCCCAAAACCTAGAACAGTACAGCACAAGAACACTCACTTCGGCCCACAATACCCGTGCCAAACATGATGCCAAGACCAGCTCTTATCTGGCTACACATAACCCATATACAGTGCCCTCCATAATGTTTGGGACAAAGACCCGTCATTTATTTATTTGCCACAACTTCATAATAGAGGAAAAAAAATCACACGTGGTCAAAGTGCACATTGTCAGATTTTATTAAAGGCCATTTTTATACATTTTGGTTTCACCATGCATAAATTACAGCAGTGTTTATCCATATTCCCCCCATTTCAGGGCACCATAATGCTTGGGACACAGCAATGTCATGTAAATAAAAGTAGTCATGTTTAGTATTTTGTTGCATATCCTTTGCATGCAATGACTGTTTGAAGTCTGCGATCCATGGACATCACCGTCTTCTCTGGTGATGCTCTGCCAGGCCTGTATTGCAGCATTTTTAGGTTTGCTTGTTTTGGAGGCTAGTCCCCTTCAGTTTTCTCTTCAGCATACAAAAGGCATGCTTAATTGGGTTCAGATCGGGTGATTGACTTGGCCACTCAAGAATGGACTATTATTTATTAGCTTTGAAAAACTCCTTTGTTGCTTTAGCAGTATGTTTGGGATCATTGTCTTGCTATAGAATGAACCGCCAGCCAATGAATTTTGAGGCATGTGTTTGAACTTGAGCAGATAGGATGTGTCTATACACTTCAGAATTCGTTATGTTACCACCATCAGCAGTTGTATCATCAATGAAGATGTGAGCCAGTACCTTCAGCAGCCATACATGCCCAGACCATAACACCCCCACCACCATGTTTATGCTTTGGATCTTGGCCAGTTCTTTCTCTCCTCCGTACTTTGCTCTTGCCATCACTCTGATGTAAGTTAATCTTCATCTCATCTGTCCACAAGACCTTTTTCCAGAACTGTGGTTGCTCTTTTAAGTACTTCTTGGCAAACTGTAACCTGGCCATCCTATTTTTGCAGCTAACCAATGGTTTGCATCTTGCAGTGTGGCCTCTGTACTTCTGTTCATGAAGTCTTCTACAGACAATGGTCATTGACAAATCCACATCTGACTCCCAAAGTGTTTCTGATCTGTCAGACAGGTGTTTGGGGATTTTTCTTTATTATAGAGTGAACTTTTCTGTCATCAGCTGTGGAGGTCTTCCTTGGCCTGCCAGTCCATTTGTGATTTGTAAGCTCACCAGGGCTCTTTCTTAATGATGTTCCAACCAGTTGATTTTCATAAGCCTAATGTTTGGCTGATGTCTCTAACAGTTTTATTCTTGTTTCTCAGTCTCATAATGGCTTCTTTCACTTTCATTGGCACAACGTTGGTTCTCATGTTGATAAACAGCAATAAAAGTTTCCAAAGGTGATGAAAAGATTGGAGGAAAGACTAGGTGCTGAGAGCTCTCTTATACCTGCATTAAGGAGGCAATTCACACACCTGAGCAATTACAAACACTTGTGAAGCCATGTGCCCCAAACATTATGGTGCGCTGAAATGGGGGGGGGGCCTATGTATAAATACAGCTGTAATTTCTACATGGTGAAACCAAAATGTAAATAAAATCTGACAATGTGCACTTTGTGATTGCTGACAATGTGCACGATATGTGATTTTTTTTATTACAAATCTCAAATTGTGGTGTAAAGAGACAAATAAATAAATGATGGGTCTTTGTCCCAAACATTATAGAGGGCACTCCATATCCATATGCCAATCAAAAAGTCTTTTAAATGCCACTATTGTATCTGTCTCCACCACCATCCTCAGCAGCACGTTCCAGGGACTCACCACCCGCTGTGTAAAAAAAACTCCTTTAAACTTTGCCCCTCTCGCCTTAAAGCTACACCTAGTATTTTATTTTTTTATACAGTGAAAAAAAAGTTGACCGTCGACCCTGTCAATGCCTCTTATAATTTTATACACTACTATTAGGCATTCCTACAACCTTTGACAATGCAGAGAAAACAATCCAAATCTCGCAATGTTACAAAATATACCTTCAGCGGCACTGCAGTTCTGCCACTGGGTGTGTTTGGGGGGGGGGGTGGACTTCCTCGGGTTGCCAGCTGCTGAAGAATAATCGATCGTACTTCTGTTCCCGATTTTTTTATTTATTTAATCGCGAGACAATTTGATAATTACATTAAAATAAAAAGCCACCTAACGCCCTCAATGCCTACAACGTGACGGATCGCATGAACGGGACAAAACAAAATGTAAGTCGTTTATTTTACATATAAACTTTTTTCTTGGGATGGCTTTAATCAAATTTTGCGATGCGAAAATGTGATTTGGGCCCCATACGAACTGGCAGTGTTTTTCCTGCCGATATGGGGCTCCAGCTCACTGCGAATGCAACGTTCCAATCGACCGTATTCCAGCAAAACCCACTCGCAAGATGATGTAAATGCTTTCTTTTTGGACAATCATGTCATAAGAGCATCTAAATCATCTATATTTTGTGTTATGGTCTACCTATAGTCAATAGTTTTATACTAAATATCAGTTTTAGTCCCATGTATTGTGCAAAAAAATAATAATTTAAATTATATTGAGTGGATGGTTCTAGATTAATTTATGGGAATTAAACATTAAACTTGTTGCATCCGGCATAAAAAATTCATGACGGTGTGATTTAAAAATCATGTAATATTGTGAATTCTTGTGTGAATAGGATTAGTTTGTTATTTGGATACTTAGGCTATTTTTTTTTTTAAATCCTTTCTTAAGAAATGGAATCTACAGGACATTCTTAATGGGAAAGTAGTGGGCAGAAAGGCATGTCATGTGTGGTTTGAAGAGCAAAAACGTGTAGTTTACAATGCCAAAATTGAAAAGTTGAGGAAAAACAAGGTGTACAGAGTTGCTTATTGGTTACAATCTGAGGAGTATGATGATGTTATAGATTATGATATGCCAATGTACCAGCTAGCAACTGACCTTCTCCATTAAGATTTGGTCTATTGCTAGAAATTTTAATTTATTTACCTATCTATTACGGATTTACAGCATATAATACAATAATATTAAAGTTCTGATCTTGAAAATATAACATTTTTGAATTTAAGGCAGTCTGGGTGTTTATAACTATTTCCGTCACAACGGTCAGTTAGGTAAATAACTAATTATATGCTTTAATTTCAGGTCATCCAAGTAAGATGTTTTATATTTTTCAGAAAGCTTCAATCTATAATAACTGAAAATTTCATTCAGTTCCCTTGATTTTTAAGAAAGTTATGAGCTTTTGAATGTCCTCGATCACAGCTTTTGTGTTAAGTCAATGGAAAAGCAAAAGGGACCAAGATGCTAATTTCCGAGTATGAAAATGGCCATAACCTTTTTAATACTGAAGATATGAAAGTGAATTAGGTGTCAAATTAAACTTTTTTTAATGCTTTATCTGATGGGATAAATTGCAGGCGATTTTTAAAATCTCAAAATGTTGTAACATTGCTACCAAATCTGTCCAACCTCCCCTGTAGCTAATATCCCCGTATTACAGGCATCAAAGAGACATCACCTTCTGGACACTACAGTTATAGTTCAATAGTGCTTTATTTTTCACATATGCAACTGCACAATGAAATTCGTATACATGCGGGTACCGCCATGTTTTGGCGCCATTATCAAAAGTCCGGTCGGCCCGCGCACTCGATGTACTGGAGCAGCTCCTGCAAACCAATATACTACTTATTACATACTGCTGTACCAGGCTATCACATGGTGACATTAAACAAAGAGACCCCCTGGCCATTAAGTGACCCTGTAGCTCTAATCTTCTGCTTTGAAACACGTCAACAGATTATTTTTTTAAAAGACAATGTGCCCAAGTAACTCAGCTGATCAGGCATCAAATAAGTAGAACATTAATATTATGCTTAGAGTCAGTGTGCAACAGGTCCTTCGCCCAACTGGCCCAAGTCAACCAACATGCCCCACCTACACTAGTCTCACCTGCCTGCATTTGGCCCATATCCCTGTAAATCTATGCTATCCATGTACCTTAAATTGTTGTGATAGTGCCTGCCTCAACTACCTCCTCCAGCAGCTTGGTCTATATAGCTACCACCCTTTGTATAAAAATGTTGCCCATCAGGTTCCTATTAAATCTGTTCCCCCCTCACCTTAAATATAATCAAATTAGAGTAGGGGAATCAGGAATCAGAGGAAATAAGTTTATGTGTGGTATATCTGATCTGTTTGGAGAGCATACAAAATAAAGCTTTTCACGATACCTCAGTAAATGTGATAACAATAAACCTAAACCTTCATGCCGTTAGGTTGTAAGCTACCCAAACAAAATATGATGTGTTGTTCCTCCAGTTTATGTGTGGCAATGGAGGAGGTCTAGAACAGAAAGATTAGTATGGGGATGGAGAGGGTAGTTACAATGGCTAGCAACCAGATGATGCAATAGGACTTGATTCAGTGAAAGTCGCCATGTCTACGCTTGGTCTCGCCGATGTAAAGGAGGCCACATTGGGAACACCCAATGCAGATGAAGTTCGTGGAGGTGCACGTGAACCTCTGTCTAACTTGTAAGGAGGTGCAGGGACAGGTGTTACATCAAATACCTGGAGAGGGTAGACACAAAATCCTGGAGTAACTCAGCAGGTCAGGCAGCATCTCTGAAGAAAACAAATGTGTGACGTTTCGGGACAGGACTCTTCTTGGGGAGGGGGTGGTTTGAGTGGGAAGGGATGTGTGAACCAAGGTACTGTGGAGGGAGTGGTCTCTGTAGAAGGCGGAAAGGTTTGGGGATGGGAATTGCATCCCCATCCCTTTCTGTCTTCTGCAGCGTGCCCATGCCTACCCGTTGTCCAACCATCTGCCAATGAAAAGTCCAAACACTTATATATCCATATAACAATTACAGCACGGAAACAGGCCCTTCCAGTCCGTGCCGACCATTTATTTTCCCCTAGTCCCATCTACCTGCACTCAGACCATACCCCTCCATTCCCTTCCCGTCTATATACCTATCCACTTTACTTTTAAATGTTAAAATCGATCCTGCCTCCACCACTTCTGCTGGAAGCTCATTCCACACAGCCACCACTCTCTGAGTAAAGAAGTTGCCCCTCATGTTACCCCTAAACTTCTGTCCCTTAATTCTCATGTCATGCCCTCTGTTTGAATCTCCCCTACCCTCAATGCGAAAAGCTTATCCACGTCAACTCTGTCTATTCCCTTCATCATTTTAAAAACCTCAATCAAGTCCCCCCCTTAACCTTCTGCGCTCCAAAGAATAAAGACCTAACTTGCTCAACCTTTCTCTGTAACTTAGTTGCTGGAACCCAGGCAACATTCTAGTAAATCTAGTATCCGCTTGCCAAGTTCTGTACTCACTTCTCTTCCAGCTTTCCTCCTCCCCTGCACCACAATCAGTATGAAGAGGGGCCTGGGCCCAAAACCTCACTGCCTGACACAGAGTAACTCCAGCACTTTGTGGCTTTGTAAACCATTACTTGTAGTTCCTTGTCTCAGTTGGTTTGATTTACCTTTCAATTCATTGGATTTTTAAAAACTCACCAGAACAAATTTACACTTTTATTTCCACCCAATACCTTTATTTATTGGAAAGAATACATTCCTGGCACCACTTACATCTGAAAAATATTCTCTGCTGGTCCAGCAACTAAATGCAGATTCTATGCACAGCTCCACAGTCAAGTTAACAGTTCATAGAAAAAAAATCATAAACTACAGTCGTTGCAAATGTAATAGAACAACATACTGAAAATAATCAGGTCATACAAAACCTGTGGAGGGACATAAAGTTGAAGTTTTAGATCTTTCATTAAAAAGGTCATTGATCTGAAGTGTTGGTTCCAGTTCTCTTTTGAACATTGGAGCCCTGCCCTGATGCAGATGGAAGGTCATTTATAGCCTAATACCACTCCTTTTCTGCCACCAACACATTCTCACTCCACAGTCCCTGGCTGCAGGCGACGAATCATTCCACAAACCTGCCACCAACTCACCAAACATACAGAGCACAAAATACAATACGAGGCTAGAATCTGGATCAAAACACAAATTCACCGAGTCAGGCAGTGGAGGGGACTGGCAGATGACGTTTTGGGTCGGGACCCCTCTTCAGACATCAGTCTATTTCCCTCCACAGATGCTGCCTGACCCAGTGTGTTCCTCCAGCACTGTTTTTTGCTCAAGATTCCATCCTTTAGTGAACGTGGTTTCCCCCTTGTGTCATAGATGGATCTCTCACACGAACCTATGTCCAGTAGTTCTGCTCTCGGTCCTCCCAGACGCAACAAGGACAGAGTTCCCCTGGTCCTTACTGTTCACCCCACCAACCTCCACATCAAACACATCATCCTCCAACATTTTCATCACCTTCAACGTGATCCCACCACTAATCACATCTTCCTATCTCCATCCCTCCCACTGCTACTCCTTGGTTCACTCATCTCTTCCCACTCGAACCATCCCCTCTGCAGGTACCTTCCCCTGCAACTGCAGGAGATGTCACACTTACCCTTCCTTATACCTCCTCTCTCACTTCCATCCAGGAACCCCAGCCATCCTTACAATTAAGACAGAGACACACATCAGGCACGTGCCGTGAGTAATTACTCAGGGTAGGCACTCAGTCGGCTTAAAGAAAATATTAAACCGCGCATGCGCAGATTGTTCTCTCCGTAAAAATAAAAACAGTAACAATTCAATTTGCCCAAGGCTTCCTAGTCGCCTTTATTCTGAATTACTGAATGGGTGGGTGGTGAAGATTGATGGCAGGTGGAGAGATGGTGGGAAAAACGGGAGGACAGGGAAAAGTTGAATCAGTTGTGATCTTATTGAATGACAACACTTGTTCAAGGGACCAATTGGGGGGAGAGTTCCTTTCACAGCGTGTGGAGAGTCTGTGCCAGGGGTAAAGTTGTGGGGAGAGCAGGAGTGTTGAGAAGGAGGGGGTCAGGGATAATGCCAGTAACTCACTGACTCACCGCTACCGCAGCTCTCCGGGCACGAAGCCACGCAATGTAGCCGGGGATAGAAGCAGCTCGGGGAGCTGCGAGCGGCCGCCTGGACCAGACAGCAGATCTGGCCGCCGCTTCAGCGCCTTCTGCCAGCCCGCTCACTTCTGGCAGTGCTCTCCGTCTGAACACCTCTCACCTGCCGCTCTCTCAAGTTAGCCGCTTCCTGCAAATCCTTACATTCCCACAGCCGAGTAACCTCAATTGCGTGGTCGGAATTTAAGGACATGAGTGAGGCCAGCGAGCAGCAGGAGAGAGGTTTTGCAAGCCTCCGTGCAGAGAGTGTCGCAAGTGGCATTATCCCGATCCCTTCCTTCACAACATTCGTGCCCTCCCCGCAACTGTACCCCGGGCCAGACTCCCCAAATGCTGTGAAAGGAGCTCTCCCCACCACCCCGGGAAATACGGTATTTAAAAACATCACCAACAAATGTACTTACTACATCATTGGTACACGAGCTCCATTCTTCTCTCCATGTTTCCTAAGATACACTTAAAATAATGCCAATCCATATTTGGAAACCCCGCCAAGAAACTAGCGCTGCGCATGCGCAGTAGGCTGTTGCGCATGCGCCGTACTGCAAAGGCAGAATTTCAGCTGCCTTCAGCCCCGCTTGTCATTGACAGCTTCAGGCAACGCTGACAGCACGTGCATAGCACTTCCCGTGTTGCAAGTGCTGTGGATGAAAGGCACGGAGAATTATGCCTACCTAAGAGATCGATCTCTTAGATACGCACAATTCTCCCATGCCTTTACTATTTATATTGAGTAATTACTATGTTATAATTTTAGTCAGGGTAGGCAGTGCCTACCTTACCTACCCTGACGGCATGGGCCTGGCACACAGGCATCTCCTCTAACCTCATCTACTGCATCCGTTGTTCAGATGTGGGTTTCTGTATATCGGCAAGACCAACTGAAGTCACAGCAACCGTTTCAGTGAATACTTGTGCTCGGTCTGCCAAGGCCTACTGGATGTGTAGGAAGAAACTGCAGATGCTGGTTTAAACCGAAGATAGACACAAAATGCTGGTCCTCAGTGAGTTTGACAGCATCTCTGGAGGAAAGGAACAGGTGACATTTCAGGTCGATATCCTTCTTCAGGCTGCCTTCTTCAGGCCTACTGGATCTCCCAGTTGCTAACCACTTTAACTCCATATCCCAATCCCATATTGACCTCCCTGTCCTGGGCCTCCTCCATTGCTAGAATGAGGCCTCGTGTAAATTGGTGGAACACCATCTCATATTTCACTTGGGTAGCTTACAACTCAATGGTAAACACGTTGAATTCTCCAATTTTAGGTAGCTCTTACAAACCTCCCTCTCCCCTTCTCCCTCCCTCCTTCCACTGAAAGTTGGTTAACTAGTTCCACAGTCCAACTATGAATCCCTCGTGGGGTCATACCTGTCCCTTGCCAACAGTCAACCTATCAGGGAACCTCCTTGCCTGAGGTCATCTATTGCCAGCCCTGATTTGTTCTGTTTTTTTCCTTTGCTTCCAGTTTGCCCAGACCCCAAATCTCCCTACTATTATCAGCCTGACGAAGAGTCCTGACCTAAAACATCACTAGTCCATTTTCTCCAGAGATGCTGCCTGACCCCGCTGAGTTTGTCCAACATTGAGTTTTTGACCAAATGTACAGCCTGTCGCTACCCTCCCCTCCCTACCCCAACTTACAACTCTGCACTTTGCCCCTAACATTAATAGCACAAATTGAACTGTTGCTTTTAGTTGTAATACATTTGTGTTTTTCTTTTGCAAGACCACTCTCGTTTCCTCTTTATCTCAAAGAAAACCCATCTGTCCACAAAAGAATCTCCCACTCATCCCATTAAGTCATTAAAGTTACTCCCAATTCAGTTTCCTGCTGATCACAATGCCGTCTTCCACACTACTCAATGCTGCTAATGTTCTTTACAACAATAATTCCTTTAACACACAAGATGGGTAATTAGAAACCAACTGTTCATAATGTGCTGAATTCTATAGACAGCCAAGTAATTTTTCTACTGTTAAAATTTGGCTGCACAATTGAACCTCTATTTTGAATAAGGGCAATAATGTAGGTATTTTAATAGAATCAACACCAATCTGATTTGAAGATATATATATAGCTTGAATGCCATTAATTATTACAATCGTCTTTGATATTCAAGAACATAGGTTTAAGGTGAGAGGGAAAAGGTTTAATAGGATTTTTTTTTTTTAAATTTAATTGCCGTGGGGCAATTTTTTCCCAGTGGTGGATAGAGCTGCAAAAGGAGTTGGTTGAGCCAGGAACTATAACAACATTTAAAAGTAAATGGAATAGGAAAGGTTTAGAGTGATATGGGCCAAACAGAGGCAGGTGGGACTAGTGTAGATGGGGCAACTTGGTTGGCATGAGCGAGTTGGGTTAAGGGCTCGTTTCCATGCTGCATGGCTCCATAAGTTATAATGATCACCACAAATAAAAGAAAAGCTGCTGCAGGAACACAGTAGGTCAGGCAGCATCTGTGAACGCAAAGGGTTAGTCAATATTACAGATCCAAACTCTCAATCAGGAATGAGTATGCAGAGGGGAAATGACCAGTATAAAGAGGAGAGAGGGCAGGGCGAGGCAACAGCTGGCAAGTAATAGGTGGATCCAGGCAAGATGGGGGAACGAGGGAGGGGTGGAGATGGTTGAAAGGGCTGTGAGAAGTGGACAATGAGCTGTAGATAATTAAAGTTAATGAGAAATGAAAGTGACAAGTGGAACCAGATTAGGGAGGAATGGCAGGAATAGTAGGGCAAGGGCATAAAGGATACCGCTTTAAGAATGTGGGTAACAGGCAAGTGGAACCAGGTTATCCGCAAGAGCCAACCTGAACCGAGTCATCAGGGTGGCAAAGCGTGCCCATGGTCAGAAAATCCAGAGCTTCTTTCATGACCCCAAGAACACCAGGCGCATGTGGCAGGGAATCAAAACAATCACAGACTACAAGACTTCTCCACCACCCTGTGATGACGACATTGAGTTCCTCAATGAACTCAACAACTATTTTGGACAGTTCGAGGCATTAAATAACACACCTGCGAGAAAAGGTATTCCTCACTGTGATGAACAGGCACTCAGTCTTGACAGAGTGGATGTTCGGAGGACCCTAAAAGGAGTGAACGCACGAAAGGCGGCAGGCCCTGATAACATACCAGGGCGGGTGCTCAGGGAATGTGCCGATCAGCTGGCACATGTCCTTACGGACATCTTCAACACCTCGCTGAACCAGGCTGTCGTCCCATCGTGTTTCAAGACTGCCACCATCATACCAGTGCCAAAAAAATCCAATATACAATGTCTCAACGATTATCGCCCTGTAGCACTCACTCCCATAATGATGAAGTGCTTTGAGAGGCTGGTCAGGGTCCATATTACCTCCAGACTCCCCTCCACACTTGACCCATACCAGTTTGCCGACACAGTAGTCCCACACCACTTCACATCAATGACAGCGATGTGGAAGTGGTCAGTAGCACTAAGTTCCTAGGGGTGCAGATCACTAACAGTCTGACCTGGTCAAATTACATCTCATCAACAGTTAAGAGAGCTAAGCAGCGGTTGCACTTTCTACACCGGATGAGAAGGGCTCACCTCCCCCATCCCATCCTCACCACTTTCTACAGGGGCACCATAGAGAATATTTTGACCAGCTGTATCTCTGTCTGGTTTGGGGACTGTAAAGCCTCCGACTGGAAGTCCGTGCAGAGAGTGGTAAGGACAGCGGAAAAAATCATCGGGACTTCTCTCCCCTCAATCGGGGATATTGCGACCAAACGTTGCGTGTCTAAGGCCAGCAGTATTATAAAAGACCCCACACATCTCCATCACGGACTGTTCACTCTGCTGCCCTCGGGCAAAAGATATCATAGCATAAGGAGCAGAACGTCAAGGTTCTGCAACAGCTTCTTCCCACGAGCCATCAGACTCCTGAATGCCATGTAATGGACGGCCACCATTTTATCCTTCTGTTAATTATCGTGTTGCACGGGGAGCCAAATGCATCGGAATTTTGTTTGGAATTGCATATATCGATGTATTTCTAAATGACAATAAAGTTTGTTTGACTTTTTTGACTTTGTTATGAAGAGGAAAGATGTCGTGAGAGGTCAGAAGTGGATTAGGAAGGCGGTACTGAAAATTGGAGCATTCATTGTTTATGCCACTGGGTTGCAAACTGCTCAGGCAGAATTCGAGGAGCTGTTCTTCTAGTTTGAATTTGAACTCACCTGATAGTGGAGAGGCAAAAGGACTGACAGATTGTTGTTGGAATGGGGATGCCGGCAACCGGGAGTTCGACAGCATAGCCATTACGGCAGAGCACAAGTACTCAACAAAGTCTGCACTGTGACTAGCCAATTGGGAGGCCACATCAAGAGCATCAAATGCAATAGAAGTGGTTTCAAGGTTTGTTTATTGTCACATGTACCAATTAAGGTACAGTGAAATTCAGATTGCCACACAGTCATACCAATAAACAGCAACAAGACACCCAAATAAATTGGTGTATACAAATCTCTGTCTCTCTGCCTCAATTCTCAACAGTGGTGCCCCTCAAGGAGGTCTTCGCTCCCTGCTATACTCCCTATACATCACAACTGTATAGACAAATTCAGCTCTAACACCATCTACACATTTGTAGATAACACCACTGTGGTGGGCCGGATCACAAATAATAACGAGACAAAGTACAGGAGGCAGATAGTGAACTTAGTAACATTCCATCCCTCAATGTCAGCAAGACAAAGGAGTTAGTTATCAACCAGGAAAGGGAGTGGAGTACATGCCCCAATCAGAACCAATGGTGCTGAAATGGAAGTGGTTGAGAGCTTCAAGTTCCTTGAGGTTAATATTCCCAACAAAATTGTCATGGACCAACCACATTGATGCAACAGCCAAATAGGAACACCTGCATCTCCACTTCCTCAGAAGACTGAGGAAAATCGGCATCGCTCCAATGACTCTTACAGACTTCTACAGATGCACCATAGAAAGCATACTGTCGGGTTATATCGCAACTTGCTTTGGGAACAGTTCTGCCTAAGACCGCAAGAATTTTCAGTGTTGTAGGTGTATCTCAGTCCATCACACAGACCAGACTTCCCACCATTGACACAACCTACCCCTCATATTGCCTTAGAAAAGCAGCCAACAAAATCAAAGACTTGTCCCATCCCAGTCATTCCATCTCCCTGCTCCAGCCCGGCAGAATGTACAGGAGGTAAGCATGCACCACAAGACTCATGAACAACTTATTGGCCTGTCCCACTTAGGCGATTTATTCGCCGACTGTGATATTCGTTGCATGTCGCCGAAAAACTGGGGACTGGACCCCCTTACGACAATGTCTACGACAATGTCTACTACAACCTGCCACCTAGTCGACGTCAAGCTACTGCAAGCTACCGGCAACCGGTGACCCATTAGGACGTCGATCTACAACTACCCTGCGACAAGCTACAACAAGGTAAGACAATTTAGTCGCCGATACCTGTTGCCAGTTGACATAGGTGGTTGCCAATGGAATTCACTGAAGTCAGCACCGGAGACAACCCACGTCATCCTGACGACAACCTACGACAGCACCTATGTCAGGAGAAGTCAAACCACGCTCATTGGCGTCAAGCCAACTGTCGCCAAAAAGTTTGAACATTTCAAAATCCAGCAGCGACCAGGAAAACACTACAATCCTTTGGGTGACTGAGGAGACTACTCACGACCATACAGGCGGAAGTCTCCTAAAAAATTGCCTAAGTGGGACAGGGACATTATTCTCCTCTGTTATCAGGCACCTGAACATTCCTTCCATAAGTTAGGGTACCGTCCAATTCACATCTACCTCATTGTGGACATTGGACTGGTCCATGGACTTATGCACTACAATGCAGAGAATGACATTCTGCACTCTGGATCTTCCCCATTGCTCTACCTATTGTACTTGAATTGATTGCATTTATATATAGTATATCTGATCCATTTGAATAGTATGCAAAACTGTTTCATTTTACCTTGGTACACGTGACAATAATAAACCCGAACATGGAAGTGCTGTTCAGGTCTCTGGATGGTGATGAGAGGTACACGGAGGTACAGCACTCAACTACTTTTAGATGGACAATGTGCAACTTCTCCAAGTTGCTTGGAGTGGTGTGCAGGTGCACACGGTGCGTTTCTCATTGACATGACATACCTGTCGTTTTTCACTGAGCCTCGGTACATGTAACCATAACAAACTTATAGGGGGTTTGCATGAAAGGTCACTGGGTCATAGGGCTTGACGCACGGAGCCGCTCAATCCATCTGGAGGACATCCGTCACTTCCGGTACATGTTATTAATGCAAGAAACGCGTACTTTCCTACCTGTTAAAAACCGCCAAAATGTTGAATTTTTGCGCTGTAAAAAATAGTGTAAGTTGGGGTAAGCGTGAGAGACACGTACCCACCTTCAGAATTCCAAAAGTGAAGCGAAACATTTCTCCTCACATTTGGAATTCTGAAGTAGGCTAAATGTCTCTCACGCTTATCCCAATTTCCATAATTATTTACAGCGCAAACATTGACCATTTCGGCGGGTTTTAACGGGCCCGCTACGCTGTCAGTGCTTACCTGCAGTTGGTCGCGTGTAATCCACTTGGGGTAGCGTAGCAACAGCACGGGTCATGGGTCGTGACCCGTACTGTTACCACGTAACACCTTCTGGAGTACAAGCGGTGAACGTCAGGTAAGCACTTACTATGGCTGCCAATACAGCGGGCCCATCTTCTGTCCCAGCATCCGGACCCCACACTCGCGGACCCCGGGCCGTCTGTCCCCGAGGCCGGTGTTTGGCAGCTGAAACGCGGCAGCGGGACTAGACAGCCCAGCACCCGTCGGGGTCCCGGGGGGGGGTGAATCACCCGGTGTGAGTGTCATGGGGATGAATCACCCCGTGCGGTGGTTGGGGTCTTGGGGGGGGGGGGGGGGGGGGCAATGGATGAATCACCCCGTGTGTGGGTCCAGGGGTTGGGGTGAACCACCCCGGGTGGTAGTGGAGGGCGGGATATCAGCCCGTGTGTGGGTCCAGGGTAGGGTTGGGTTGGATTGGGGTGATCGGGACCCTTCTAAACAGCCTACACAGCGAACCCTTTTCCAGGAGAAAACGTACAGCAAACTTGCACAGATTGAATGAAAAACTGCACGACCGCGCCCTAGAAAAAAAATCCTGAAAATACGGAGCTTTGAAAATGAATTAGAATGGCTTTAAAAAATCTCCGCTGTCCGATCGACATCTCTCTTCCCAAGTCTCCGGTAATTTTTTTTTAGCATAAAGAAACATTAGCTAAATTACAAGCCCAATAGAAAAATAATGTTTTCAAAGAAATCAGTTGATTCCGGTCTGAATCTGCATCGGTCACATTGTCGCAAACTCCTACGCAAAAGTCTCTAGCAAACTTTCCTCAAACTTTTATTTGCGCCCAAGTCACTTACCCCAATGAAAAAGTAGCTCGCACTTCCTCCGCCAGATACTCAACAATCAGCATTTGTTTTCAAATCCATCGCTCCAAATTCCGGACAGAAAATTATGCAAAATGTATCAAAACGCCCGTCAAGTGCACTGCTTCCTTTAAAATCTGTTAGTACGTGAAGTTTTACATGAAAAAAAATCCTGAAAATACGGAGCTTTGAAAATGAATTAGGATGGCTTTAAAAAATCTCCGCTGTCCCAAGTCTCCAGTACACGAAAGGCACCCGTGAACGAGTTAGGTGTTTGCTGCAGTGTGTAATTCTCGGCCTGGGACAATAATTCAGTGAGAGTGCGAAAAGGCTTTTGCATGCACCTGGTCTTGCATGAATGAGCCAGTTGAGAAAAGACGAGGATTCTGGTTAAGAAAGCATTTGGATTTTGAATAACTTCGCATTTCAACATTTGGTGGAGAGGGGATGGTAGGGAAGAGAATATGTTGGATTTCTTCCAGAACAAGTAAGTTTCGGCAATGTAGTTCAAAAATCAGTCACCATTCTACAAAGTGTTCGCTAAAGATCTTCTGAATGTAGATACATTCTTGCTGCGTTAACAATGCTTCGCAATAGCTTGAAAGAAAGTGATCTTTTCGCTAACCCCCCATTGTATCACTGGCCGCGGCAGATGTTTGTTGCAGAATCACCCCCACCCAGTTCAATGCACACAGAGGAGAGATTTACTGCAGTTTCAACACGGTCTCATTCTTATTGTATACTTTAATCGCCGCTGCAGGAGCCGAAGTTAGAGGGGGGGAAAAATGCTAAATGCAACACAGCCGCTTCCCATTAAGGCGCATGTATTGCATATGAGTCCTCGTTCACTGTCCTACACGATGCAAATAAAAAAACCCAAATTGTTTGACGGGGTCTTTTTTTATGTTTGGTTGACTTTTGTTTCGGCGGTGCAAGCAGAAAGCTGCAGCAAACGGAGCGCATGCCCGGCGGCCTAGACTGCTCTCCACCAGCAGCGTACGCATGCGCGGTGGCCGGGTGCCGGCATCCTGCCCTCCGCCGGCGGCCCGCGCATGCGCGCCGCCCACAGACCCCGAGGCCAACCGACCGGGGAGCGAAGGGGACGGCGCGACCCGTTCTCCCTCACACACTCTCCCCCTCCGCATCCGCACTCGCTTCAAAACTTCCTCCACTGTGCAAATGCCTCATTTTTTTTACCTTTGCAGCTCGGACGCTTCCATGTCGGGAGCCGCTATTGATGCATAGCTGCTGCTGCTCGGAGCCGCCGCCGTTCGGGTAGACGTCGTTGTTGGAAATAAATAAAGAGAGCAAGCGATGCTGTGGGGAGCCCTGCCTGCCGCCGGCTTTGCCCCCTCAGCCAGCGCTCGAGCTCCGCTCGCCTATCGTGGCGGCCATCTTTGCGACCCGGTCTGTGGTAACTACGGCAACCCGCGGCGGCCAGCCCGTGAGTCAGCGCGCGGCCGCCAGGGGGCGCGGCTGAGGCCACTGCCCAGATCTGTGCACCTTTGCTGCTGTATAACCATTTTTAAAAACATTTCCAAATAAAACTTTCAATTAACTTTGTTGTATTGTCATGTATTAAATGCACGCTAACTGTTTACATTTGCCGCATTGTCTATTTTTACATTTCCAAACCAAAACCTTCTCCTCTGAGGATGGGTCTCGACCCGAAATGTCACCTATTCCTTTTCTCTAGATATGCTGCCTGAGTCGCAGCATTTCGTGTCAATCCTCTGAATTAACGTTGTTGCATTGCATGTATTAAACGTAGACACAATTTGCTGGAGTAACTCAGCGGGTGAGGCAGCATCTCTGGAGAGAAGGGCGAGAAGAAATGGGCGACGTTTCGGGTCGAGGCGGAACAAAGAATGTAGGCGGAGACCTTTTACCTTGTGGTCATTACCAAAGATCCTATAGCAAGCTTGCTATAGGATCTTTGGTCATTACTTCCGAAGAGTTGCAGGGGAAAGTACCTGGGGAAGGGGTGGTTTCGGTGAGAAGGGACGAGTTGCCCAGAGAGTTTCGGAGGGAACGGTCTCTAGAAAGCAGAAAGAGAGGGTTGAGAGTGGAACCCACAATCTGTTTACATCTGCTGCCTTTTAATCTTTCATTTTTTTAAGATTTAGAAACATATGTGAGATGTAGTTTTGAGTCTGCAGAATCGGGTTCCTCTACAAGTTGAGACACACGAAGTCAGGAAAGTAAAGCCCCTTTATACACACAATTCTGCTGGCTTAACCTCCCCTTCTGGCTCTTCCCAATCAGAGCACTGAGGTGCACAGTCTATAGGTACGTCCCCCAGTACCTCCCTCATCATACATATCATGTTCATACATGTGCATGGTAATGAGCAGTTTCTCGACCAGGGGTGTGTAAGTAATATTCATTTATTTCATTAAGCATGCTCAGCTACAATTGACCTGGCCTAGTTTCTTGTATTTTAATTGCAAAGCTAGTATCTGATGATTTATGGCCACATCCCCATCTTTGCCTGCTGCTATACAATGCTATCAATGGTGCTCAATGACGATGCTGGTTACCTCATTCACAACGATGTTAGACTCAGTGTCTAACAGTGTTTAACAGTGAGGGTTTAATTACTCTATTTCTCACAATCCTCCCTTTTTCTTTTGCTACGCATTTATTGATTAAACCCCAATTTCAAGCCCCCTTGGTTCCAATTGAAGTAACATTCTCCTAATCTCCTCTTCCTGTGGATCCTGGACCTTCCCTGGTCGCATTATCATTATTCTCTGTGCTACCCCTTTTTCTCCCATAGGTGCTACTACAGCCTGCATCTGACTTACACTCCTCGTAATAAGTTCCCTAAAACAAGGGATACAACAGGGGATAAAGATCAGCCCAGTCAATGCACATCGAACCACGAGTCCCACCGTTCTTCACCATGTCCTCTGAGGATGGAGTCCCACCATCGGGTACCCATAATCGAATTCCACTTTTGTATTGGAACATGTGCCAATTTCCGGATTCCTTCTGATATGTCCATTACTGCCTGTCCATTGTCATCGATACTTAGGCAGCAATTAGAGAGGTTGAATTTTCCGCATACCCCTCCTTCTTCGGCCAGGAGGTAATCTAGGGCCAACTGGTTCTGGTATATTGCTGCTCTCATCTGTGTCTGCTGCTTCGCCAGCATCTCTAGTGCCACCGCAGTTTGGTTGGTAATTACTTCCAGTGCCGCCTGGAGTCTTATGATCCGGTTTAACATGTATACCGGGGTTCGGTAGCCCCAGGATCCGTCCTGTGCCCAAGTGGCTGGTCCATAGTATGATATGATTCTTGCGGATGGCCATTCATCATCTTCCCATTCTTCGATGTCCATTTTCCTCTTCTTCCGGTATAGGTCGTCAAATACGGGTGTTCCTAGAGACCGTCCCTCTTCGGTGTTTAGCAGGAAAAATCCCGGTCGTACCAGTCCAATGAGGCAAGTTCCGCTCCAATTGTCTGGCAACACCGAATATGCCTTGTCTCCGCATATCCATAACAGTCCTTCAGGGGCCGGTCCACTAGAAGTAACATTGTCCCATATATCTCGCAACACCGGGATTCCTTCATAAGGGTTGTTCCCGGTGCAGTTCCATAATCCAGTTGATTCCATTCCGTCAGTCTTCATCCAGATAGTGCAGTTTCTCCCCTCTTTCTTAGTCGGATACCATCTAGGCTCCTCTGGCCACCACACTCGGGACTGATTCGGCCACTGGGTGATGATACGCTGGCAGGGGCTGCTGCCTACTAGGACGGCATCCCTCACCCAGGGCCTGGAGATACACTCAGTCCCAACCGGAGTGTCTGTCATGACCCATTCCTGGGGATCTCGGTCTTCTCCTACTGTCAGGTTCCACTTCATCAGGTCCCATACCTCAACGATGGATCCTCTCCATCGCCAACGTGAGCTCATCAGTGGTCCTCCGCAGACCCAACAGTCACATTCAGGGTTCCTGCTATCCGGAGGGCCAAGTCCACAAACAGGTTTTTCCCTACTTCGGGGATCTCAATCTGCCTCTTTATTTCTTCATACATTGTTTGGTGCAGTTGGGGCTGAGTGGGTGGGGGAGGGGGAGGCTTGGTGATTAACCTCTTTATTACTTCTTTCTTAATTTTATCTAATGTTTCTCTCAACGCATGGGAAGGGAGACCTAACTGTCCTGTAGTGGTCATGCAGACCCATCTTTCCCCTTTTGGGCAGGTAATGTACCTAAACCTCCCTACATATCCCTTATTCTCTACCACATAATATTCTTTTCCCCCGTTCTTACAAATAGTTCTGGTCCTTAGGTTATAGCAAGCATCGGTCACGTGGGAATGATAGGTAAATGATCTGGTTGTCCGCCCTCCATATCTGATAGGATGGTAGCATTTATCACAGTTATTAACATTTTTTACAACGATTACATGCAGAGTAAGCAATACCGCGACTGCTCCATTCATACTGTTAGTCATACACTTATTTCTTACTAAAAGTTAACGTTAGGGGCTTACTCCCCGGCTTCACCAACCACTGTTCCTCTTTATCAAGGGTGGGTGGGTCAACGGGCCCTTTAACTCGGGTCGTGTGGGTCCACCCTTTTTCTTTTGGTCGTATTGCTGTCTCGGTTGTCAGTAATACTAGGTATGGGCCGGTCCACCGGGGCTGGAGTTTCTCCTCCTACCAATTCTTGACCAGTACCCAGTCGCCGGCCTTTACAGCATGTATTGGAAAGTCGAGTGGTGGGCTTTGAGCCAATAATCCTTTAGCTTTTAATTCTGTAGGAGAACGAGATACTGCCAGTAAATAGTTCCTTAAGAATACATCACTGCCCTCTATGGTGGGTATTCCTTCTATCTTTCCAAAATAAGGTAACCCAAACAACATTTCATAGGGAGATACTGCTAACTTTGCATGGAGTCTCCGTTGCTTTTCTCAAAGCCTTTCTGTTTCCCTACTGCTCCAAACATGTGCCAGACTCCATGTACATATGCTACTCTTAAAACCTTAAATTTCTGCCAACTGAGCTAAGCAAGATTGCAGGCAAGCTTCCAATTTGATTACCTTAAAGTCTAATTCATCCTGATGCATCACTTCAAACCCTGCATACTTGCTATTATGATCCCTTTAACAAGAAACATCCACAAGCAACCCTTCATTCAAAGGCTCTGTTTGTAAAACATTTCTCAGACTTGTGTGTCCTTCTTCCTTCATTATTTTCCTTAATGGCATCACAATTTCAACATACTTTCCAATCTAGTCTGAACTATATCCTGCCATTCCCAAGATCATCATCATCATTGTCGTACTGTCAGAGGTTTGGGAACTTCAATTATCACTTCAATTTGATCCTGCTCTATAGCTTTTACTTCTTTAGATATTACTCGTCCAAAATATTCTACCTGCTGCTGACAAAACAACAACTTCTTCCTTGATACTTTATGACCTCCTGTGCCATCTTTTCCAAGATATTTACAATGTCTCTCTCACATTGCTTCTCACTTGTGGAACAAACCAACAAACCATCCACATACTATATCAACACCTTCCAAATCTGCCTTTAATATCTGATTAAAAACATGGGGCTAGTATTTAAAACCCTGCCGCATCCTAGCCTAGGTGTATTTAATACCTCTTCTTTATGTTCACCATTATCTTAATTATTATTATTTCCTGATTACCATACCTGTCCACATCCCCAACACATCTTATCCATTACCTGTCTCCTTACTAGCCTTTCTTGACCTCTTCCCTGAGATCCCTCCCTCCCTTGGGGACCCCAGTCCTGTC
Source organism: Raja brachyura (assembly GCA_963514005.1). The sequence goes on along the minus strand of OY740788.1, from coordinate 67,661,156 downwards.
TGGGCTTATATCCAGATTTATTTCACTCCTGATAGGGCATTTGAGGAAACACTCTCCCAAATACATTTATTATTGCCATGGAATTCTCTGGCCCCTGTTTGGCTCTGTCATAGGACTCACTGTGTGTCGGTGCATCACTTATTTCAGACTTTTCAACCAGGTCTGTTGTTACTGACAACATTGTCTTTCCTTTTTCACGCTCTTTCTTTTTGAGCTCTTCAAGTTACTAGCCTTTCTTGACCTCTTCCCTGAGATCCCTCCCTCCCTTGGGGACCCCAGTCCTGTCTGGGCTTATATCCAGATTTATTTCACTCCTGATAGGGCATTTGAGGAAACACTCTCCCAAATACATTTATTATTGGCATGGAATTCTCTGGCCCCTGTTTGGCTCTGTCATAGGACTCACTGTGTGTCGGTGCATCACTTATTCCAGACTTTTCAACCAGGTCTGTTGTTACTGACAACATTGTCTTTCCTTTTTCACACTCTTTCTTTTTGAGCTCTTCAAGTTACATTTGCATCATTTTTCTCTGCACCTCTTCCTGCTGGTCTGCAAGTCTTTTTCCTATCTTTGCGATATTTCTCAACCTCATTGACCAAATGATCACTGAATCAGGGGTGGGAAATAGATGACAATCCCACCACCTCCTCCAATCTAGACTTGACTTTAGGAGGAATGACATTCACCACAGTGGTTCAGAATATAGTGTTCATTAACTGGTTGCCTTCTATTTCTTGTTCAGTTTCCAGTCTCCACCTTTTCAGCTTGTTCTCCAGATAGCTGCTGGATTATTGTCTGAGGGCCTGCCATACCCTCTATCTGACTGTGTCAAACAGCATGCCATTGTTTATTGCATAGTTCACAGCATTTTTATACCAGCCATCTTCAAGAGTTCTGTCAGTTTAGTGGTTCCTATCACTTTCACCAACAGTGCCTTCAAATCTCCCATAGCCAATAATCGTCCCACGTTCTCCTCCTCCAAAGCCATAATCCATTTCCTGCACCATCAGGAATATTGGGTAAGGTACTTTTTAGCCCTCTCAGTTTATGAGTGCTCCAAAGGATAATCTGTGTCTGGCCTGCTTTTATCGTTTTAAAGCAGTCTCATCAATTTATCCCTCTGTTTCCCACTTTAATCCTTTCTGATATGCCTTCTTTCTCATTCTTACCTCAATTTGGTCACATATGTTCATATACACCTTTTGCCTCCACAAAAGCTGTTTGACCCATATAACCATATAACAATTACACCACGGAAACAGGCCCTCTTGGCCCTTCCAGTCCATGCCGACCATTTATTTTCCCCTAGTCCCATCTACCTGCACTCAGACCATACCCCTCCATTGCCGTCCCGTCCATATACCTATCCACTTTACTTTTAAATGTTAAAATCGATCCTGCCTCCACCACTTCTGCTGGAAGCTCATTCCACACAGCCACTACTCTCTGAGTAAAAAAGTTCCCCCTCATGTTACCCCTAAACTTCTGTCCCTTAATTCTCATGTCATGCCCTCTTGTTTGAATCTTCCCTACCCTCAATGGGAAAAGCTTATCCACATCAACTCTGTCTATCCCTTTCATCATTTTAAAGACCTCAATCAAGTCCCTCCTTAACCTTCTGCACTCCAAAGAATAAAGACCTAACTTGTTCAACCTTTCTCTGTAACCTAGTTGCTGGAACCCAGGCAACATTCTAGTAAATCTCCTCTGTACTCTCTCTATTTTGTTGACATCCTTCCTATAATTAGGCGATCAAAATTGTACACCATACTCCAGAATTGGAGTACAGAATTTCTTACTTCTCAGATAGTTTATACTACTTTGCAAATGTATTCACCTTTCTTTTAAAATCTTCCACTGACTCCTGATTTTTCACTTTCACACCTGTCGTTACCTCCTCACTGCCTCTCTCTCCTTTCTCTCTAAACTGCCTAAGTACATCTAATTCCTTTGCTCTCCCCTTTCCCACCTTTCCACCTTATCTGTGACATATAATTCATAATTAGCACTTCCATCTTGTCACACATTTATCTTGGAAGTGCCTTCTCTGAGCCACTTCCTCACAACTGTTTCTGAAAATCTCAGCAAACAATCATTACCCTTCTCCAACCAGAATGTGTATCTAAACAAACCACAAAAGGCTGGTCATGTTTCAGCAATTAACTTATTTCCAATTATTTCAATCCATTCTCACCACTATTTAGTACTAGCAACAATTTTCCAAATTAACTTTACTGAAAAGAAATCTATAGAAACATCAGCAAAACCAAGCAACCTACATTTTCCAACTTTCCCCTTTTAAGTTGCGATGATACAAAGCGTTGTTCGTTACCTTACAGCTGTTCGTAACCTCCCCCATTGCTTACAATTTCTTAAAGGAACACACACACACACCTACCCTTACAGCATGTGGCCTACAACAAACAAACATATCACATATTTGAACTTCCTCATTCATTCAAAACCGTTTTTTACACACAAATCACATTCGTTCCATTCTCACTTCAATGAAGTTATGCAATTTCCTACACAGATTAAAGTTTCAAAGTTGACATTTATATAATTCTTATTGCTACTCTACCTTCTGCTATTCTATAGTAATTTGCACTAACTCCTCATGTACCTGACCAATCTGTATATGAAATTTCCTGAAATTTCTTTGAGGTTTCTGTCAATTTTTGTTCAAAACCTGTTTTTCCACATATAATTTATAGGTTTCTGTAGCTTTAAAAAAAAAAGATTTGACAGTTGCCTCTTCTATTCCTTTCTGTGTTGCTCCTTCCTTTTTTAACTTTTCGTACTCAAAACATTTGGCACTGGGATTTTCCTTAGATTTTTGCAATGTTTGAGTGATACTCTAAATATTCTGTACAACATCCAAAGTGCCCAATCCTCATCGGAGCCCAGCTGTGGCCACCAGACTGAACTCCCCCTTATTGGTTCCTTTGGTTAATCAAAATAACAGAACTTAATCATAGTCTCCTTATCTTTACCCCCGGGGCTTCCTTCTCCCCAAGATTGCCACATTCGCCCCAACGGACTATCAGGCGGAATGTGCGGCTCTTCACCATTGAGCCTTTTTATTTTCCCCCCACACTCTTACTTTTCCTGTTCCGGTTATCCATTGTCTTATCGGACTATTCCCGTCCGGCAGACCCTCAGTTGCCCAGGCAATACTTAATAGTCAGTCTTCTTACCCGGGTCCTGTGCACAAGAATCGCTCGACCATCCCTTCCTTACTCCGGATTCCCTCTTGTTTCCTGAGTCTCTTGCCCGGATATCACTCGCTCAAACCGCTGATGGCAAGCAAGGAGATCATACTGCTGAAATCAGCAGGGTGCACCTTCCCTTCCTTCCGATCCTCCGCCAAGCGGCCGAAGTGGCGATCCCGGACAAGCCCCCAGCTTGTGAGATGTAGTTTTGTGCTCACAATCACTACTCAGAGACTAAATCGTGGAAACAAGAAATGCTTTATTTGCGAGTCTGCAGAATCGGGTGCCTCTCCAAGTTGAGACACACCAAAGTCAGGAAAGTAAAGCCCCTTTATACACACAATTCTGCTGGCTTAACCTCCCCTTCTGGCTCTTCCCAATCAGAGCACTGAGGTGCACAGTCTATAGATACGTCCCCCAGTACCTTCCTCATTATACATATCATGTTCATACATGTGCCTGGTAATGAACAGTTTCTCGACCAGGGGTGTGTAAGTAATATTCATTTATTTCATTAAGCATGCTCAGTTACAATTGACCTGGCCTAGTTTCTTGTATTTTAATTGCAAAGCTAGTATCTGATGATTTATGGCCGCATCCCCATCTTTGCCTGCCGCTATACAATGCTATCTATGGTGCTCAAGGACGATGCTGGTTACCTCATTCACAACGATGTTAGACTCCTTGTCCGGACCTTCACAAGAGTGAGGGTTTAATCACTCCATTTCTCACACAATGAAAATAGGTGCAGGAGGAGGCCATTCGTCCCTTTGAGCCAGCACCGCCATTCATTGTGATCATGGCTGATCGTCCCCTATCAATATCCTGTGCCTGCCTTCTCTCCATATCACTTGACCCACTAGCCCCCAAGAGCTCTATCTAACTCTCTTTTGAATCCATCCTATGATTTGGCCTCCACTGCCCTCTGTAAATTCACTACTCTCTGGGTGAAAAAGTTTTTTCTCACCTTAGTCTAAAATGTCATCCCCTAAGACTGTGGCCCCTCGTTTTGGGAACAATGCCCAACATTGGGAATATTTTTCCTGCATCTAGCTTGTCCAGTCATTTTATAATTTTATATGTTTCCATAAGTATGCCCCTCATCCTTCTAAACTCCAGTCTCTTCAATCTTTCCTCATATGAAAGTCCCGCCATCCGAGGGATCAATCTCGTATTTCTGAACCAAATCCCCTCAAGTAACTTTGTTGCATCACTATGCTTTAAATGCACGGTAAGTGTAAACAGAGGGATTACTTGAGAGTGAGACAGACAATCCAGAAGGAACCTTGCACATAAGGTTGCGTAGATTACCTTGTATAATAGATCTTAAAGGGAGATGAAATGGAATTAAATTGCTGCGGTTTTCAGATTAATGTGTGTAATTTGTAGAATGATTGCTTGCTTGTTCCTCGGGTGGTGCTGGTGTGATTGACATGAGGCTGGATTCCTCTGGCAAAGTGGATGCCACCCTGTGCAAAAAAAGCCTGTAGTGGTGTATTTGTTCCCCGTGCATGTACCTTCTCGCACAACTTGATGTTTTAATTCTTGCCACTTGGCAGAAGAGAAGTTTGCAAAAGCACTTTGAAGGAGCTGAGTGAATGATTGATTAAGGTTTATTTAATAGGGACAGATACAAACGCATAGATACACTTGAAACAGTCATCTGACGTATGCATCATAGTGTTTTTAGCCAAGGCTAATTTGCAACACTTGTCCCTAGTAGGGCTTTTGTCAGCAGCATACAATAATAAAGAACACACAAATACACAATAAAAATGTAACATAAGCATCCACCACAGCATTCATCACTGTGGTGGAAGGCACAACATTTGCCAGTCCTCCTCCACTTTCCCCCGTGGTCGGGACCTCAACCCTCCGCAGCCGTCGCTGCAGGCGTCCAGACAAGGTAAAGTCCAGGGTCGGCTCTCCCCACTGGAGACCGCGGCTTCAGGCTGGTATAGGCCGGCGGTTGAAGATTTAAAGTTCCCGCCGCTGCCAGAAGCACCGCAGCCAGCAGGGCCGGTGGTCGAAGCTCCCCTCCGGGGGTGATGGTAAGTCCATGCCGGACCTGCGGTAGAAGTAGGCCGCACTGTGCACTGAAACGGTTAAACGGTGCACTGAAACATTCTAAAAACAAAAAAAAAGTGGAAAAACGACAGACAGCTGCTAACAGGGCTGCCGGCTTGCAGCGCCCCCACCGATGTTGGAATAAAGTCTTGTAGGACAGTGAAACCGTGCAAAATAAACCACCACATGGGAAGGAATGCATGGTTCAATAGTACTTTGTCACGTACAACGTATAATGAAATTATTTTTTTTTGCACATACTTTCGGTGATAATCTTATTTTTATTAGGCACAATAGGGGAGATTCTCTTGGACTTTTTGGTTCTAGGAAATCCATATCCACCGAGAAGTTGAACTGCTTTGGAATTACTGACTTTATTAAGCAGGTCAGTTGTGGTTAAATATTTTGCGTCTCTCCAGGAACAGAATCTGAATTTGGGGATCCCAACCATTCATAGTTAACACCACTGCAAACCATCTCTGCTGACACTGCAGGCGTTGGTTTTAATGTAGCTGGAAATACATTTTTCCATAAATACTTTAGCTAATGGCATACAGGGTGCATTCCAAAAAATAGCTGCAAGGGCTGACAACAAGAACGCAATGTGTGTTAGTAGCTCTATCGCAAAACGTTTTTGCACAAATAGAAAGGCCGCCAAACCGGAAGATAACAAGATCAGAGTTTTAGTTATGTACTAGACTAAGTGGGACCGGTTGAGTCCCAGTCACATGGGAGGCCTGGTCCCCCAATGCAACCCATTCCCCAACGCAATTTTCCACCACTCACCCGTTCTCCCAACGCAACCCGTTCCCCCAATGTAATATTCCACCACCCACAGCCCCTAACTGCGCAGGCGCAGCTGACGGGCACGGCAAGAGGAAAAGGGATTTATTAGAGCTTAAAATGTGAATAACTCTTAAAATATAACAACAATTTAAATGTTAAAGATGAGATTTATTCAGTCTATTCTTACATGCTGTGTCTCTTGTTGCGTTCTGCAGGGGAGGGGGATGGCTTCAGGCAGGGGCCGGTGGGGAGGGGGGGAATGCCACCGTGACCTACTGACGCTGCCGTGGCCTACAACCGCCTTGGCCTATCATTGCCTACCCCTGCCGCTGCTGTGGGACCGGTGGGGAGCATCCTGCAGTTGAGGACGGCTTCACGTGGGGGCTGAGGGAGCGTACTGCAGCTGGGGATGGGACGGCATCAGGTAGGGGCCGGTGAGGGGGGGGGGGGGGGAGTGTTGCCTTGGCCTACCACTGCAGTGGCGGGTGGTTATGTGGTGGGGGAGGGAGGTGGGAGGGGAGGGGTAGGGTGGGAGGGGAGAGGTGGGGTGGGAGGGGAGGGGTGTGTGGGGGGGAGGGTGTGTGGGAGGGGAGGGTGTGTGTGCGGGAAGAGGGGGTGTGGGGGAGGAGGAGAATGTGGGGGGTGGGGGTGTGTGAGGGCGAGGGGAGGGGTATGCAGGGGCGGGAGGGGTTGTGGGGGCGGGGGGGAGAGCTCGGAGAAAAGACGGGGTTGTGGGGGCTATCACGGGGGAGGGGGACAGGAGCCAGCGAGTGGGACCAGAGGAGAAGGGGCTGGAGCAGACACTGCGGTCGCTGTTCGTTCTTCTCCGCTGGGATCAGATTCTTCGCTTTCCGTTTGGCGACATTTCCCGTGCCGGGCCATTTGTAGTCCCTCCGAAAATTGTGTCCGGTTGGAAACCTCCGCCGGCCATCCACAGCTCCAGTAAAGATGCGATGGCGCAGGAAGGAGCGGGCCGTTCCACAGAGCGGCAGGAGAAAAGACCAATCCACGCAGCGCTGAATGGCAGGAGATGAGATCGCTCTGCACACGCGCGGTTTTTAAGAATTTTAAACCTCGCTAACGTTTACAGTAGACCACTGATCAGAACGAAATTTGGTGCAATCGCAACAAAGAGCGGTGAGTGACCTGGCGAAAAATCATAGCGCCATCGCATAACGTTTTTTGCGCAAATAGAATGACCGCGCAACCGGAAGATAACAAGATCAGAGCTTTATGTACAGTTAGATAGATTTCCACCATTTGCTAATTTTTTTTAGATTTCCAGCATCTGCAAATTGAAGGTCAAAACGCAATTGGTGATGTTAATAGGGACATTTAACAAGTGCTTAACACTGAGACCCTCACTGCCTCGCGGAAAGCGGTGATTTTAATAGATTCTTTTTCACCGAATTTCAAAATCCGGATTACAAAACATGGGGGGATTGTCCCCCACCTCTCAAAACATGGGAGAGACGTGTTCCCCCACCCCCCCTGGGATTTCCTCCCATGCCGGGAGTGCCCCGGCACGGCGGGAGTGGCCCAGCCCACTAGTCATCGGGAATGTCCCGCGGGCTTGGCGGCAGTGTCCCTGCCCGCCAATCACCGGCAGTGTCCCGGACACCTCTAGCACTTCTACCACTTCTAGAAGACGCCATGCCCTCTTCTCACTGTCGCCATTGGGCAGGAGTCCCACACCATCAGGTTCAGGAACAGCTATTTTCCTATGACTATCAGGTTCCTGAACCAAGCTACTCAACCCTAACTCGACTGTAACAACGGAACACCACAGCCCACCTCTTGCACTTCTGTGGACTTGTTTTTTTTCTAATTACATTTTTGCACAAATGTGTTGTTTTTGCACCTTATTTTTGAACTTTATATATAATTTCTGTATAAAACATGTATAATTTCTTTTTTGCATTTTTGTCTGAGTATGTGCCTGTGATGCTGTTGCAAACCAGGTTTTTCATTGCACTGTACCTCACCATACTTGAAACAATGAACTAACATTTGGATCCTGAAAACAAAGGTGAAGACAATCAACAAGCTTCTTCCTGTGTCAGCCTCCTAAGAAATCTATCCACTGAATCAGTTTCCCACCGTATGCCACAGTAAATGAAAACTTGGTGGGTGAGTATTTTATTTTAAAAAAATACACAGAGTATTTCAAAAAGAAGACTGAATGACCAACTTATCCAACTAGATCTCTTAAAGCCTCTCACTTGATAATGTTCAAACAAGAGGGCATGACAGGAGAATTAAGGGACAGAAGTTTAGGGGTAACATGAGGGGGAACTTCTTTACTCAGAGAGTGGTGGCTGTGTGGAATGAGCTTCCAGCAGAAGTGGTGGAGGCAGGATCGATTTTAACATTTAAAAGTAAAGTGGATAGGTATATGGACGGGAAGGGAATGGAGGGGTATGGTCTGAGTGCAGGTAGATGGGACTAGGGGAAAATAAATGGTCGGCACGGACTGGAAGGGCCGAGAAGGCCTGTTTCCGTGCTGTAATTGTTATATGGTTATATGGTTCTCTATGTGTGTTACCCAGAACTCCTTTACACTGGTACAAGCAGGTTTGAATGGAGCTATTATTTACAAGTGGTACGTAATTAGGTTTTATTTGTGAAATGTCATGTTCATGGTAATGATATACATAATTTGATCATTGAAAGATACAACATGGAAAAAGGCACTTTGACCCACTGAGTCCACGCCAATCAGGGAACCTCAAAAGTACATCAATTACCTGTTTGCACTAGTTCTATGTTATCAAGAAACAAGAGAGTCAAAAGTGTTTTATTGTGTGTCCCAGATAGATCAATGAAATCCTAACCAGCTGCAGCACAACAGAATATGTAAACATCGCAGACTGTAAACAATATGATAAACGAGAGAGAAAAAAAAGTTCAGTGTGTGTGTATATATACACATACCCACAAGTACACATATATATCCATATATACATACACACATACTCAAATAACAAACAATATTAGTGCAATAATATTAATAATAATAATAGTCTATTGAGGTTCAGAGCTTATTTGAGTGTTTAATAGCCTGATGGCTGTAGGGAAGAAGTTGTTTTGCTAAACCTGGACGTTACAGTTTTCGGGCTCCTGTACCTTTTTCTCTATGGCAGGGATGAAATGAGTATGTGGCCAGGATGGTTCGGGTCTCTAATGATGCTGGCTGCCTTATTGAAGCAGCGAATGATAAATCCCTTCAATGGTGGGGAGGTCAGAGTCGATGATGGACTGGGCAGTGTTCACAACTTTTGGCAGTCTTTTCCATTCCTGGGTGTTCAAGTTGCCGAACCAGGCCACGATGCAACCAGTCAATATGCTCTCTAATGTACACCTGTAGAAGTTCAAGAGAATCCTCTCTGACATACCAAATCTCTATAATCTTCTCAGGTAGTAGAGGTGTTGATGTGCTTTATTTATAGTTGCATCAGCGTGCTGGGTCCAGGAAAGATCTTTGGAAATATGCACGCCCAGGAATTTGAAGTTTATAAACAGGATTGTGGTTCCTCATCTTTCCTCTTCCAAAGTCCACAATCAGTTCATTGGTTTTACTAATATTGAGAGCCAGTTTTTGTGCTGGCACCATTTAGTCAATCGGTCATAGAAACATAGAAAGTAGGTGCAGGAGGAAGCCATTCTGCCCTTCAAGCCAGCACCGCCATTCATTGCAATCATGGCTGATCGTCCCCAATCAATAACCTGTGCCTGCCTTCTCCCCATATCCCTTGATTCCACTAGCCCCGAGAGCTCTATCTATCTCTCTCTTAAATCCATCCAGTGATTTGGCCTCCACTGCCCTCTATGGCAGGGAATTCCACAAATTCACAACTCTCTGGGTGAAAAAGTTTTTTCTCACCTTAGTCTTAAATGGCATCCCCTTCATTCTAAGGTTGTGGCCCCTGGTTCTGGACTCGCCCAACATTGGGAACATTTTTCCTGCATCTAGCTTGTCCAATCCTTATATAATTTTATATGTTTCTATAAGTTCCCCCCTCATCCTTCTAAACTCCAGTGAATACAAGCCAAGTCTTTCCAATCTTTCCTCATATGACCGTCCCGCCATTCCAGGGATCAATCTCGTGAACCTTCGCTGCACTGCCTCAATCACAAGGATGTCCTTCCTCAAATTAGGAGACCAAACTGCAATACTCCAGATGTGGTTTCACCAGAGCCCTATACAACTGCAGAAGAACCCCTTTACTACTATACTGAAATCCTCTTGCTATGAAGGACAACATTCCATTAGCTTTCTTCACTGCCTGCTGTACCTGCACGCCAACATTCAATGACCGGTGTACAAGGACACCCAGGTCTCGCTGTACCTCCCCCTTACCTAACCTAACCCCATTGAGATAATAATCTGCCCCCTTTTTTTTGCCACCAAAGTGGATAACCTCACATTTATCTATATTATACTGCATCTGCCACGTATCTGCCCGCTCACTCAACCTGTCCAGGTCACCCTGCAACCTCCTAACATCCTCTTCACAGTACACACTGCCACCCAGCTTTGTGTCATCCACAAACTTGCTAGTGTTGCTCCTAATTCCCTCTTCCAAATCATTAATATATATGGTAAACAGTTGCGGCCCCAACACCGAGCCTTGCGGCACTCCACTCGCCACTGCATGCCATTCTGAAAAGGGCCCGTTCACTCCTACTCTTTGCTTCCTGTATGCCAACCAATTTTCTATCCATGTCAACACCCTACCTCCAATACCATGCACTCTAATTTTAGAATCCAGTGTCCCATGCGGGACCTTATCAAAGGCTTTCTGAAAGTCTAGATACACTACATCCACTGGCTCCCCTTCATCCATTTTACTTGTCACATCCTCAAAAAATTCCAGATTAGTCAAGCATGATTTTCCTTTCATAAATCCATGCTGACTTGAACTAATCCTTTTACTGCTATCCAAATGCCCCATTATTACCTCTTTAATAATTGACTCCAGCATCTTTCCCACCACCGAAGTTAGGCTAACTGGTCTGTAATTCCCCGTTTTCTCTCTTGCTCCTTTTTTGAAAAGTGGGATAACATTAGCTATCCTCCAATCCACAGGAACTGATCCTGAATCTATTGAACATTGGAAAACGATCACCAATGCGTCCACTATTTCTAGAGTCACCTCTCTGAGGACCCTGGGATACAGTCCATCAGGCCCCTGGGATTTATCATCCTTCAGTCCCATTAGCCTACCCAATACTATTTCTCACCTAATGAAAATTGATATCAGTTCCTCGACTCCCTTAGATCCTCTGTCCTCCAGTACTTCTGGGAGATTGTTTGTGTCTTCCTTGGTGAAGACAGATCTGAAGAACCTGTTTAACTCTTCTGCCATTTCCTTGTTCCCCATAATAATTTCACCCGTGTCTGCCTTCAAGGGACTCACATTTGACTTTGCTACTCTTTTTCCCTTAACATATCTAAAGAAGCTTTTACTGTCCTTCTTTATATTCCTGGCCAGCTTTCCTTCGTACTTCATCTTTTCAGCCCGTATTGCCCGTTGCAGCGAGTTTGTGGCGAGTGCAAACTCTTCTAAACTCGCAAATTACTCCCCTCCCACAGTGAGACAGGCCCTTCACATACTGAAACTGATCATCAGCCCATGCTGGGAGTTTGCTGAAGGTGAGGTGACGTTCAAGTTGGATCTAGAATCCTGTGGCTTTGTGTAGCGATTTTTACTCTCTCTTATTCACCGTCACGTTGATCCACAATTAATATTCCACAATCCCTTTCCTTGTCTCTTAATCGCAAAATTGGAAGAGTCTGTGCCCATCACCCTTAATGTGTAGTAAGCAACCGCAGATGCTGGTTTACACTGAAGAGAGATACAAGATGCTGGAGTAGGTCAGCGGGACAGGCGGCATCTCTGGAGAGAAGGAATGGGTGACGTTTCGGGTCAAGTCTGAAGAAAGGTCTCGATCCGAAACGTAACCTATTCCTTCTCTCCAGAGATGCTGCCTGTTCCGTTGAGTAACTGCAGCATTTTGTGTCTATCTCCCATCACCCTTAACCTCTGAACCGAGATGAGAAAACCATTTTTCACACAGAGAGTGGTGAATCTGTGGAATTCTCTGCCACTGAAGGTAGTTGAGGCCAGTTCATTGGCTATATTTAAGAGGGAGTTAGATGTGGCCCTTGTGGCTAAAGGGATCAGGGGGTATGGAGAGAAGGCAAGTTACAGGATACTGAGTTGGATGATCAGCCATGATCATATTGAATGGCGGTGCAGCCTCGAAGGGCCGAATGGCCTACTCCTGCACCTATTTTCTATGTTTCTATGTTTTGTTTCTTTCTGTTGTCCTATGAAAGTTTCACAATCCTCTGGCTTCCGGCTACTCTTTGCTGTGATATGCATGTTTTCTTTTAGTTTTATTCTATCCCTAACTTCTCTTGTCAACCACGGATGCCTCCTACTCCCCTTAGAATCTTTCTTCCTTTTTGGAATGAAATGATCCTGTGTCTTCCGGATTATGCCCAGAAATTCCTGCCATTGCTGTTCCACCGTCTTTCCTGCTAGTATCCCTTTCCAGTCTACCTTGGCCAGCTCCTCTCTCATGCCTTCATAGTCCCTTTTGTTCAGCTGCATCACTGCCACTTCCAATTTAACCTTCTCCTTCTCAAATTGCAGATTAAAACTAATCATATTAGTTGATCTCACTTCTATTCTCTGACTCATCACACTTTCTCATCCACATTCTACACACATGGGCAATTTATAGAGGCCAATTAACCTACAAACCCGCACATCTGGGATGTGGGAGGAAACCCATGCGGTCACAGTGAGAAGGTGCAAATTCCTCGGAGACAGCACCCAAGGTCAGGATCGAACCCGGGTCTCTGGCCCTGTGAGGCAGCAGTTCTCCGAGTTTGTTTCCTTTTCTTCCCCCCATTCTCGTGAAAGGTCATCAGTCTGAATCGTTAACTTTCTCTTTCTGTATCCATAATGCTGCCTGATCTATTCAGCAGTTTCTCCTCAGATTTCAGTACTTGTGAGGTTCAAGATTTCAAGGTCAGTTTATTGTCACATTTACCAAGGTTCAAGGTTAGTTTATTTGTCACGTACACCAATTGGTGTAGTGAAATGCTTCTTGCCATGCAGCACATAAAATAAAAAATACAGACATAACACTAATAAAGAGATTTAAACATAAAAACATCCCCCACAATGGTTCCCATTATGAGGGAAGGCACAATGTCCAGTCGCCAACCCATGTTCACCCATAGTCAGGCATATTGAGGCCTCCATAGTCGCCTTCACGGAGGCCCGATGTTCCAGGCCGTTCTCGCCGGGTGACGGTGCTCCGGCGTCCGGAGAATCCTCTCAGCGGCTTGGGACACCCGGAACGGCCGCTTCCCACTGGAGTCCGCGGCTTCCGAAGCCGACAAGGCCGCACTGAATGGAGCTCCCCCACTGGCTCCCGATGTTAAAGTTCAGCGCCGCCGCCCGCAGCCGGCCGCTCCACAGTCCTGCAGCTCCGCGATGTTTGTCTCGGCGGTCCCAGCTCACCGGAGTTCCAGCGCGGCGACCCAGGCAAGGCATCGCCCGCTCCGCCCTGCGATGGGATGGCGCTCCAGCGCTCCGCCACTGCCGAAGCCGAGGTCCTGGGCGGTCCCCTCAGGAAACGCCGCTCCAGGCCCGTTGATAGGCCGCGAGGACGGATCGAAGATGCAGCCCGGAGAAAAGCTGCCTCTCCGACCAGGTAGGGACCAGGAAAAGCAGTTTCCCCCTTCCCCCCCCCCCTCACCCCCACACAAAAAAGAATAGGCTCCAAAAACAAAACACTTTAACACACTAAAAAAAAGAAAAGGGTGAAAAACATACAGCTGCAGGCTGGGCAGCCATACCATACAGGACGGCGCCACCAATTAAAGTGCAGTGAAATTTGAGTTACCATACAGCCATACTAAGTGAAAAGCAACAAGACACACAACCACATAAAAGAGAACATAAACATCCACCACAGTGGATTCCACATTCCTCACTGTGATGGAAGGTAATAAAGTTCAATCTTCTTCCTCTTTGTTCTCCCACGTTCGGGGCAGTCAAACCATCCGCAGTCGGGGCGATCAAACCCCTCCGCAGCGGTCGATGGAAGCCCCCGTCAGGGTGATCGAAACTCCCGCGTCGTGGCGGTTGAAACTCTCTCCGTGGTTCCCTGATTTGTTTGCAGTAGAAACAGATTTATGGAGACTGCTACGTCAGAGATCCATGGATACCGAGTCATTAAGTTAATTCAAGGCGGGGATAGAATTTTTGCAGAAAATTAAAGTAATTTAACAAGTACTACTCTGTCTCCAGGCCAATGGCCCACTCCTAGTGACATCAGTATTTTTTAACAACGCTCACAACAGACATTGTGGGCCAAACGGCCTGTTCTTGTACTGTACCGTTCCATACTCTATGAAAATCACGAGTTATGAAGGTCAAATAGGAATGTGGAGTAAGATCGGCATCGAATCAGCCATGAATAGCAGAATATGGTTTTGGCTAATTCCTGCTTCGAATATTTTAAATGAATCTCAAAAGCACTACTGTGCCTCCAAGTCAGTGGGTCATTCCTGGTGACCCCAGTATTATTAATGACGCTCTAAAATAAATGCCTGATCCACCCCAGCAGGCAGTGACTGGCCGTGAATCATACTTGTCTATTACATTAATTTTATTTCCGCCCTTTCCTCTTCCTCAAGAGCCAAGAAAAACACGTCCCTCTGCCAATTTGACTCATTGCAAAAATTTAGAAAGTAAAATCTAGTTGCCAAGCTACCCTAACCAGTGTACTATAATCCATCAGAGCTACATTGCCTTCAGATTGAGGTATAAACTTAGAACACACCCTACGTTGCCGAAAATGTGCTAAATTTCCCATTCCATTGCCATGAATGTATCAGTCTGAACCGTTCCATTGAGCTGAGGATGACCCAACATCAAGTATTATCCAAGAACAAAGACCATAGATATCACACGGAGCAAATTATAGTCATATATAAGAGGTCATTCGGCCCCAACTCATCCATGCCCAGCAAGATGCCTCATCTAAGCTGGTCCCATTTCCCCACATTTGGCCCATATCCCTCTAAACATTTCCCATCTATGTATCTGCCTCCACCACCTCTTCTGACAGCTCATTCCATATATCCACCACCCTCTGAGGACTTACGTTTAGCTCAAAATTCCAGCACCTGCACTTTTTGTGTCACTGCTGTTTTAGTTATTCATCAAGCTTAATGTTACTTTAGCCAGAATCATTGCAAAGTTGATAACTGCTGGGGGGCGGGGGGGGGTGTGCAAGGGAAGGGGGATGGGGGTGTGTGGGCGGGGGTGGTGAGCTTTCTGGACTCACAGTTCACTCAGGCGCGGCCTGCGGACTCACAGTTCACTCAGTCACGGCTTGCGGACTCACACTTCACTCAGCCTTGGTTTGCGGACTCACAGTTCACTCAGCCACGGAGTGCGGATTCACAGTTCACTCAGCCACGGCTTGTGGACTCACAGTTTAGTCACTCACGTCTTGTAGACCTCTGGAGAGGGGGGGGGTGCAGGGAAGGGGGGTGTATTGGAGGGGGGGTGTAAGTGAGGGAGGGCAGGGGAGTATGGGAGGGGGAGGGGGTTTTGGGGGTAGGGGAGGGGGGGTTGTGGGGGAGGGGGTGTACGTGGGAGGGGGGAGGGGTGTGTGTGGTGGGGGAGGGGTGTGGGAGGGAGGGTGTGGGGGGGGTTGGTGAGGGGAGGGGGTTGGTGAGGGGAGGGGTAGCGTGGGTGGGTGTTGGGGAGAGGGGTGGTGTGACGGGGCAGGGGGTAGTGTGGTGGGGCATGGGTGGTGTGCGGGTCAGGGGATGGTGTGGGGGTGGGTGGTGTGGGGAGGAGGGGTGTGTGTAGGCTCAGTGGCTCTCGGCCCTGGCTCCGACTGCACTCACCGGTTCCAGACTCACTCACCGGCTCGCCTCCCTGGCTGCACACATCGGCACCCGAGTCGTCATGGTGGTCGCCACCCCTGCTCACAGAACATAGCCTCTCACTCGTAGAGAACAGCCCCTCGCTCGTAGAGCAGAGACCCTCGCTCCCAGAACACAGACTCCGCTCGCAGTCCGCTTCAGCTTTATTCTCCCCGTCGGACAGCAGATGCCGAAAGGGGCGTTACCTTCATGGTGACAGACAGGTGAGAAGACCAATCTGATCTCACGATTTTTAAACCTTCATAACTTTTGTAATATTCCACCGATCGGAACAAAACTTGGTGCACTTGGAGCAGAGGAGAACAGCAAGTAAGGTGGCGAAAAATCCTAGCGATATAGGGTACTGTTTTTTGCGCAAATTTAAATACAACGCAGACCGGAAGTCGTCAAGATCAGAGTTTTAGTAATAGAATAATAATAATAATCACAGATACAATTATTACACCTATAGTACTTCGTAATCATAATAATGCAAAAACCAAAGTCTGTATTGCAACCAAAGACAGTCCATAGAAAATCATAGTTGCTGAGGTTAGTGTTGTGCCATGTTCAGGAAGTTGATGGTTGCTGGGAAGAAGCTATTCTTGAACCTGGAGATCGCAGTTTTCAGGCTCCAGAACCCTCCCCAATGGTAGCAGCGAGATGAGAGGATGATCCGGCTGGTGCAGGTTTTTGATAATATTGGCCGCCTTTTTGAGGCAGTGCCTCACGTGGATCCCTTCGACGGTGGGGAGTTCAGTTCCCAAGATGGACTGGGCAGTGTCCACCCCTCTCTGTAATCACATGCGTTCTTGGATGTTCGAGTTACCGAACTAGGTTGTGATACAACCAGCCAGTTGCTCTCAATCATACACCTGTAGATGTGTGTTGACTTACCAAATGTCCTCAATCTTCTAATGAAATAGAGGCAATGATGTGCTTTCTTCATGATTGCATAAATGTGCTGAGCCCAGGTCAGATCTTCAGAGGTATGCCACCCAGGAATGTGGAGTAGTTGACTCTATCAACGAAGGCAGGTTCATGGATTGCTGGCATTCCCACCTTGAAGTCAACATTCGGCTCCTTGGTCTTGGTGGCGTTGAGAGCTAGATTGTTGTTCTGGCACTTTTCAACCAAATTACAAATCTTCATCCTGTACTATGACTCGTCATTATCTATTGGTTATCCAACAACGGTGGTATCGTCAGCATATTTAAAGATGGTGTTGGAGCTGTGTCTGACTGCTGAAGGTGGGTTCCTTTGATGGCGAGAGGGGAGGGGATTATTGAGTGGACAAGACCAGAAGGAGGTGAACCTTGGAATTGGAAGGGCTGATGAAATTGCCTAGCAAGTCAGATTAAAAGGAACCTTAAGGCATTAAAAACAAAAGAGTAACCAGGGATGGAGTAGGAAATGGAGCGATATGGATTATATACAAACAAAAGATATAAGTTTAATTTACCACCATGGTCGGCATAAACATCATGGGCCGCAGAGCCTGTTCCTATGCTGTGCTGTTCCATGTATCGGAATATGTTGTATCACAGGAAATAATTGCTCTGTGCCTGTCCTTTAATCATTTTTAAATCACTTACAAACAATGTAAACACAGATATTTTAAGTATACAAATTATACTTGTAGAACTTAAGAAAAGCTCCAGTTGTATGCTTCAATCAATCCTGACACAGATACACAGACAGGTTTGATGCTTATCCTACATCCCTTTTATATGTGAGGTTATGCAGCACCATGAAAATATTTGAAGTGAATGATTGAACGATTGAATGATTGAAGGAAAGATACGGCCTTCTTGGGCCCCTGCACTCCATGTGGTGAGGGAGGTCCCACTGGGTTCTCTGATGGGACTCCAAGATTCTGACCTGGGCAGTTATGTCAATGGGGGAAACCCCTTGCTTGGTTATAGTGGCCAATCAGCAATAACGGACATCATTCCCGCACCCCCACCCCTTTCTATGGTCTGTTATAACGAGGGTTCATTGCACTGCATTATACTTCGATGACTCGCCTGCCCAGCAGAACGTGGTCACACTTAAACTGCCCGTTTTCTGGGCGGCGCAGCCTCATGTGTGGTTCGCACACATCGAGGCCCAGTTTGAGCTCCACCAGATTGTTGCGGATGCGACCCGCGACTATTACCTGGTGGGCACTCTCATTCAGGAGACGGCATCGCGGTTGCTGTCGTTCCTGCAGAACCCGCCTGCTGTTGGCAGGTACGAGGCCCTGAAAGTGTTGCTGCAGCGCACCTTCGGGCTCAGCCGCCCCGATCGCGCGGCTCAGCTGCTACATATGGATGGTCTGGATTATCGTCAGCTGTCGGTTCTCATGAGTGAGTGTTAACGCTCATGGATGGATATCAGCCTTGCCTATTGTTCGAACAGGCGTTCCTGGAGCAGATGCCCGATGACATCCGCCTGCTTCACGCTGGGTCTGATTTCACCAACCCCCTGCAGCTCGCTGAACGGGCGGACGAGCTATGACTTGGTAAACAGCAGGATGGTGGTTCCATCAGCCGGGTGTCCGCGCTGTCGTCACACCAGCCTCGCTGGGCTGTTCCTCCTCAGGATTACTTCGCTGGCTCGCAGTAAGTGCCAGTGGTGTTATTACCAGCAACGCTGGGGTGCGGAGGCCTGTCAATGCCGTGCCCCCTGCTTGTTTTCGGGAAATGCCTCGGCCGATCGCCAGTAGAACCTATCACGGTCAGCCAGAAACATCACCTCTACGTCAGGGATCGCCATTCCGTGCTTCGTTTCCTCGTGGGCACTGGGGCTGAGATCAGCATCATCTCTTCGACCGGCCTCGATACCCATGCTGATAAGCCTGGCCCCGTCCTGACCAGCATTAATGGCAGCCCCATTCGCTCCTACGGGATTCGGACTGTTTCCTTCGTCCTTGATTCTCACCGTTATTCGTGGCCCTTCACAATCGTGGATGACTCCCAGCCGTTGCGCAGGACCGATTTTATTGTGGGCTTTTTCCCTCGCAGCCCGTGGTTTCTCCCGATCCGCAGCTCGGATCTGTGTCGGATGTGGGCAGAGCCTATGCCCCGATCCTGGCGGAGTTCCCGGAGATCCTGATCACGCGGTTCCATTCGGCAGCTCCTAAGCATGGGGTGGTGCATCACATCCTCACCACTGGCCCTCCACTGCATGCTCGGGCGCGCCGCTTCCCGCCTGACAAGTTACGTTTAGCACGTGAGGAGTTCCAACAGATGGTGGACATGGGGATCATGCAGCATTCCGACAGCCCTTGGGCTTCCCCACTTCACATGGTTCCTAAGTCGTCTGGAGGGTGGCGGCTGTGTGGGGATTATCGCCGCCTGAATACCGTCACGACCGCCAATCATTACACGGTCCTGCATATCCAGGATTTCACGGCTCATTTGGATGGTGCTACCATATTTTTAAAGTCGATCTGCTCCGCGGCTACCATCAGATTCCCGACCACCTCGATAACGTGCCCAAGACTGCTATCATTACTCCGTTTGGTCTGTTTGAGTGGCTTTTCAACGCCTGATGGACATGGTTGCTCGCAATTTGAACTTTGTTTTTGTTTATGTCGATGACATTCTGGTCGCCAGCTGTTCTCATCGTGAACACTGTGAGCACCTCCGCGTGCTGTTCCAGCGGCTCCGGGATGACGGGTTAGTCATTAACGCCGCCAAGTGCCAGCTCCATCTCCTTTCTGGGGCATCACATTACCTCACAGGGCGCCACACCTCTTCCCGGTAAGGTGGAGGCGGTTTGGCAGTTTCCTCGGCCGCTCACCGTCAAGGGTCTGCAGGTGTTTGTGGGCATGGTGAACTTTTACCATCGTTTTGTGCTGGCGGCGGCTTGGAACATGCAGCCTTTGTTCCTGTGCCTGGCCGGTAAGCCGCTGGATTTCATATGGACCGCCGGGTCTGACGCCGCTTTCGAGGGTGCCCCCACCGCCCTTATCATGGACGTTTCTGATGCTGCTGTCGAACGGGTTCTGGAACAGTTTATCGGTGGTCGATGGCAACCGCTTGCTTTCATCAGCCGGCACCTTCTAGCTCCTTACTTGGCGGTCCGACATTTCCGGTATTTCCTGGGGGGGCAGGACATTTACCGCGTTTACGGACCACAAGCCTCTCACGTTTGCCTTTGCGAAGGTATCTGATCCCTGGTCTGCTCGTCAGCAGCGGCACCTGGCTTTTGTTTCCGAATTCACTACCGATCTTCGGCACGTGGCCGGCAAGCGGAATCAGGTGGATTTGTCTCGCCCTGCAGTCCATGCTGTGCTGTCCGTTGCCCCAGTGTTGGACTATACTGCACTGGCTGCTGCCCAACATGATGGTGATGAGATGCATGGAAATCATACTGCTGCATCGGGTTTGGTGTTGGCTAATGTGCCGTTCTGCCCGGCAGCGGTGACAGTCCTGTGCAATACTTCCACCGGGCAGTCCTGTGCGATACTTCCACCTGTCGTTCCGGTTGATTGGCAGTGGCAAGTTTTCGACTTCATTCATGGACTGGCTCATCCTTCCATCCGGGCGACTTCTGCATTGGAGGCGGACAAGTTCATGTGGCATGGCCTTCGTAAGCAGATTGCGGCGTGGGCCAGGGCCTGCATTCCTTGCCAGACGTCCAAGGTCCAGAGGCATGTTTGTGTGCCACTTCAGGATTTTGTAGTTCCTCCTCACCGGTTTGCTCGCATTCATGTGGATCTGGTGGGTACCCTGCCGCCATCTCGTGGTGCCACTCACCTGCTCATGGTTGTGGATCATTTCACACGGTGGCCTGAAGCTATTCCGTTGTCCGACACCTCTGCTGCGAATTGGGCTCGGGCTCGGGCTCTCGCAGCCCACTGGGTGGCGCGTTTTGGCATGCCCGCTGACATTTCTACTGATCGTGGTGCCCAGTTCACCTCTGCCTTGTGGTTGGCCATGGCTCAGCTGTATGGTGCGTAACTGCATCATACCACTGCGTATCACCCTCAGGCCAATGGGTTGATCGAACGGTTCCACAGACAATTGAAGTTGGCGTTGAAGGCGCGGCTCACTGGCCCGGATTGGGTGGACCAATTGCCTTGGGTGTTGCTGGGGATCCGCACGGCTCCTAAGGCTGATTTGGACTTGTCTTCCGCGGAGCTGGTGTATGGTGCGCCACTGCCTGGGAATTTTCTTCCTGCGGCTCGGAGGTTGTTCACCGGTCGTGCCCTGTTACCCGGTTGTATCTATAGTGCCTGTTTGGCCTGTTCCGCCCGTGGCACCGGTTGTGCCTGTCCCTCCTGTCTCCACTCGGTCTGGTCGGGTCGTTCGGACGCCCACTCGTTTCCTTTCCTCGGGTTCTGGGTGGAGTCCTGCAGCGGCACCTAGTTGTGGGGTGGAGAGGTCAGAAGCCTCATCATTGGTCAGCGCTCCACCCAGCAACAGGAGCTATTATTGATAGTTCAGTCAGGCACGCGAACTTCATAGGTTTTTTTATTATCATTTAAAATCATTTTGCTTGACCTGTCTGGCCTCACTACAACTTCATTTATTTTGACTTGGCAACAAAAAATTTCTGACATTGAATATTTCTGTGAGGCGTGTAATCAACATTGACTAAATACAGCAAAGATAAATAGTTGTGATGTTATCATAATGTGAAGCCTTCAAGCAAAGTTTGTTGGTATTTTATTTGACTCGCAATTTATTTGACTACAAAGTAAGGCAAGCTATTTATTTTGATGTTTGGCCATGCTATCAATTAACACTTAAAAAACAGTTCCTAAACTATTGTCCAAGTTGCAGAAACTGAAAAGAATGTTGCTTTATACCACCAATCACTGTCCAGAAGATTAATTCCTAAACCATCACACACCCTTGATTTGGTTAAAGAACCTTATGAATTACAACAAGAAAACACAGAAGTAAGATTAAATGAAAGAAACTAAGGACACACGACGGAACTTTATGTTTTTGTGCGCAGTGATTGGCGATAAAATGGAATGTTATTGGAGTTGTGATTGGAAACATCATTCATGAATGTGTTCGAAGGGTAACTGAAGGAAAAGGATTTTGGTATTGGCAGATGCACGATGGGTGCATGATGATTGAAACAATAAATTTATCAGGTTGTTTGCTCCCAAAATGTATTTTATCTTTGTCCAGAGAAATTCGAATCACCATGTAAACATAGTGAGAAACACAAACCAAGGTTCAAGGTCACAGTGACATTGTTTTGAATTTGTCACTATACAGTATTTCTTAAGCTCTGCTGGAGAACACTACTTCCAGTGTGGGGCATTTACTTCCTAGACAATTTCCATCATGCTTGTAAATATAACGTTTTAATATATTTTGGTCTAGGTTTATTATTGTCACGTGTACAGGGCTACAGTGAAAAGCTTTGTTTTGCATGCATATTCTTGGAGCAACATCCCAGGCCATTTGTCATGATTCGGGTTTAAAGTTGTTATAAATGTAGAGTTCCATAAAGGCCATTGTCCTGGTGGTGTTGCAGGGTTGGCCTGTCGAAGTTAAGTTGTTGGTGTCCTCCACCATTGCTTCACTGTTCCATCTGCACTTTGAAATTAGTTTATTATCATATGTACCAAGGTACAGTGAAAAGCTTTTGTTGTGTGTTAACCAGTCAGCGGAAAGACAATACATGATTACAATCGAGCCGCCCACAGTGTACAGATACATGATAAAGGGAATAACGTGAATAACATTTAGTGCAAGATAAAGTGCAGTAAAGTCTGATCAAAGATGGTCCAAGGGTCTCCAATAACGTAGATAGTAGATTCAGGACTGTTCTTTAGTTGTTGATATGATGGCTCAATTATCTAATAACAGCTGGGAAGAAACTGTTCATGAATCTGGATGTGTTCGTTTTCACACTTCTATACCTTTTGCCTGATGGGAGAGCGGATGCGAGAGAGACCAAGGTGTGACTAGTCCAGGGGTGGGGAACCTGCGCCCTAAAGGCTGCATGCGGCCTTCTAGGCCATTAAGTGCGGCCTTTTGAATGAATCCAAATTTTGTAGAACAAATCCTTTTATGTTTATTAATATGTTTTTGTTTGTCTTTTATTATTTTTATTTTAATCTTAAAATGAACGTATTTAAAATACCAAAGAGTAAAAGAAGATGCAACAAAATAATCCTATATCTAATTGAAGTTTCTTGGATGCGGCCTTATTAGATTACAGCTAACTTAATGCGGCCTTCCAATATGAAAAGATTCCTCTTGCCGAGATAACATAAAGTGTAAATGGAGTCAATGGAAGGGCGGTTGGTTTATGTGTTGGTCTGGGCTCCGTCCACAATTATCTGCAATTTCTTGTGGTCTTGAATGGAGCTGTTCCCAAACCATGCCGTGATGCACCCCAATAAAATGTTGTATATGGCGCACCTGCAGAAGTGGGTGAGAGTTGTTGGGGATATAACTGTGGGTAAATATATAGGTAGATATAGAGTCATACATCATGATTATATGCCTAGGACTGCGTCGGATCTGTGTGCTCAGCCTCTTGGAGTTGCGTCCAATCCAATCGAGCTCCAGGCTACTGCAGGACCCCCAGAGGCCCATTCCACCCATGCCTCGATCCAGTTAGCTTAGATGGGGCATCTTAAGGCCCTGTCTCACGGTGCGAGTTGACACACGAGTGACCCCGAGTGACAGACTCGTGGTTGTGTACGATATTCCAAGTTGATGTGCAAGTGTTTGAGGCGAGTTCCCACGGGTATGGTAATCTGCGATGTTCCGAGTTTGTCTCCAGAGTTACCAAGTTCCCCTCCCGTTACACTTGAGCCAACCGTGAATGAAGGTATGTTTTAATAAAGCAACAATGTTAAAGAAAACATCTCCATCCTGCGGCTTTGAGTTAAAGATAGAATTCAGCGCGGCTGCATCTATTTATATAACCTATAAAAGGGAAAATGCGCACCCTCCAGTGCCAGAGCAGTTATACTTATGATTTGTTAGAAACGCACATCACGTAGTTAGAAGACCAGCTGGCGAAGGTTTGTTATATTTGGAGGGGCAAGTGAAATATAATGATGATAGGTCTGAGGTGTTGCACTTTAGGAGCGCTGAAAAATTCGGACATGTGCAATGAGTGGTAGCAACATTGGGAATATCGTATCAACAAGGAACGTTGTTCTACAAGTGAAAACAAATTACTTGAAGGCAACATCACAACTGGATAAAAAATAGACACAACGTGCCGGAGTAACTCCGTGGGTCAGGCAGCATCTGTGGAGAAAAAGGGTGGGTGTCGTTTCGTTAGACGGGTCCGGATCCAAAACATTTCTCCAGAAATACTGCCTGATCTATGGAGTTACTCGGGCACTTTGTGTCTATCTTTGGTATAAACCAGCATCTGCAGTTATATGTTTCTACTTAGCACAGCTAGATGGGGTGGTTAGGAAGTGCGGGAACCAAATCAAGGAGGGAGTGCGGGAATCAGAAGCAGGTGAGTTTGACGGGAGCGTGGGAGCCGCACACAGCGAGTGGAAAAGTGTTTGGGAAGCCGAACCCAGCCTGAAAGAACGAGCACGGGTATTGGGTCCCAACAGGAATAGGTTAAAGGCTTGAAGAGAAGATGGAGACAGAGACACTCACATTCAACAAGGACAGTAATTCTGCTGTAACATGATTGTTGCTTTGCGAAGTAACGTAGTTTTTTTAATAGAAAATCATAGCAATGGGGAAAAGGTGTTTCACCCTTGCAGTAATCAAGTTATTTTCCTGTGGTGTTTTGAATAACTAAGTTTATTTATGTTACTGCAAGCTAAAATACAAAGGTTGTGTGTTACATTGTTTAATAGAGTTTCGTTGTTCAAATATCAAAGGAAGCGATTGTTTGTCAATTTCTATGGTAGTTAAACCCATAGTTGGGCTCCGGTGATTGGGTTGATCATGAGATCATGGTGCCTCGTCACTGCTGGAAGGCTACATGGAAGCATTTTTGTCTGCTTGCTAATTTCCAAACTAACTGTAGTTCCCAACCTGAAGGGCCCGTTTCTGTGCAGTATGAAGCAATAATGAAAACAAAACAGTACAGAAGAGCAGGGTGTGTAGGAAGCACAGGCAGAACAGGGGCAGAGGGACAGGAGCAGACGCTGTATGTGTGGGGAACTAGTGGTACTTCCCCAACTCTACCCCCACTCTACATCTCTGCGTCTCATCATACAGATCAAACTCCCCACCATTGACTACAAGTCGATTTCATGCTGCTTCGGGAAAGCAGCCATCTGAACTAAAGACCTTTCCTACCAGGGCCATTCCTTCCTCTCCCCGCTCCCATCGGAAGAAGAAACAGAAGCTTAAAAGTGCGCATCAGTAGAATCAGGAATGCATTATTTCCCTCTGTTATCAGGCTTTTGAATGGTCCTTCCATAAGTTGGGGGACCGTTCGATTCTCCTCTACCCCATTGTGGCCATTGGTCTTTGTCTCTGGAATTCAGCGCTAAAATATTGAGAACGACAAGATCTGCATTTTGTTTCTGTCCCGATCTATGTACTTGAATTTAGTTTATTTCTATTTATGTACAGTATTATCTGATTTGACTGGATAGCATGCAAAACATAACTTTACACATGAAAGTAATAAATCTAAACCTAATGTTGTTTGTATCGGGTAGTTGTGCATTGTCGTGGTGAGTTTGTCGGTAGCAAGCATCTTTCTGAAAGCAATGAATGCTGAGGGCAAACATTAACAACCTGAATACGGACTTCCAGAAGGGTCTTGAC